>ML809840.1:38481-86245 GCA_009831015.1 Picea engelmannii | reverse complement strand
CAAGCATCGTGTTGATCACAGTTTCGAAGTTGGTGATGAAGTTTGGCTTTACATCAGCAAGGAGAGGCTTAAAGGAGAAGGTAAAAAGTTGAAACCGATTCGATATGGTCCCTTCAATATTGTTGACAAGATTGGTAACAATGATTTTCGCTTAGATTTGCCTCCTTATATGCAGATGTATGCAGTTGTTAATGTTGAGAATTTGAAGTTGTATGAGCTTCCATTGATTGATGATCAAGGATAGCATGTTCAGATTCCTTCCATAGATGATTTTTCTCCAGAGTATCTAACAGAACTGCAGGAAGACACCATCCTTGACAGGAGGATGCGAACTTCGAAATGAGGAAATGTGGAGTATTTGCGAGTTGGTCTTAAAGGGATGAATCCAAGCAAGGCCAAATGGATTGAGGCTGGAAGGGTGAGGGAACTTTACCCTCATCTTCACATAGACTGAGAATAGTCTTTTGGAGGTCCAAAAGCTTCCCAACGGGGAGGTGTGATCAGGGGATCAAATTTTGCTCAAAAATTCAAAGTGCTCGGAATCGCTTCAAACCGGATGAGAGCGTAGGCCTCGTTGTTGCAAACCCAACGCAACTCGTTTCATCTCAAATGGGCGTCGGTAGCGAGAGATATAGAGATCTATTCGTCAAGCCAAACAGGCAAAATTTTTGATGTTGACTGTACAAGTCCGTACAGTCCGTACGGTCTGACGTGGCAGGACCGTACGACCGTACATAAGTGACATGGAAAGAATTCATTGGTTGGCAATTGTCAAATTAGGAAGTGACACGTGTCCTTTGGTGGAAAATGGTGTGAGGACACGTGGCCCAATCCGTGGGCGCCACGTGTCACTCATTGTTTGGTTTATATTATTATGTAAAATTTATGGTGGAGTTCACGGGGTTCGACCCCCGGACCTCCCACAACACATAACGCCTTCGCAGGACCGCCCGACCATTGGACCACGAGTTGGTTCTTGTTATATGTATATGTTTGAATATATTTAAGTTCATACATGTTTGTAATGGGAGAGGGGGTCGGGCTGGGGCTTAGCCCCGGCCCATGGTCACATATTGTTTCATATGGACACTATGTTTATGGACGCGGTTATAACGGTTGGCGCGCAGGGTTTGACATAACCTGTGGTTCTTTGTTGTTAATCCATGTGACCCCGACCTGGAGTGCGGGTAGTTTTAAGACGTTTCTAACCACCTTTTTGCCATGCACGCGGTCCTATGCACCATATGCCCAGGTGCCTAGGCGGTTAGGGGCTGGCGCGCCCTTAACCATTCTACAGTTTGCACCGTTGGCGTGGTTGCACCCGGTGCTGGGTTTTCACGCTTTAAAATGCGTGTGAGCTAGGTTCAAACATTAGGGGTGCAATTTGTAGATGCAGAGACAACAATCTTGAAGAGGGAGACTTCCAGGAGGCCTAACTTCTTCGTTTTTCGACCAACTGAGGTGTCGAAAGAGCCCAGACAAGGGTTTTTGGACGCTCTGAAGCTATTGGAGCAGTCGGTTTGAGCATTGTAAGACATGTTTTTGAGCACTTTGAGCAATTAATAATAATGATCCATTGGAAGCTGGACCAGGAGATGTAGCCCAAGAGAGGGGCGAACTCCTTTATCAATTGCTATGCTTATGTGTTTATGTTCATTGATTATGCTACTGTCTATGTGTATTTTGCATAAGTAATCCTTAAATCTATGTGTTGCAAACTGATGCATTTTATTTAAACACATAACATTCACTTGCAATAATTTTCAAGTTTTTCAAGTCTTCTTCATTTTTAGATCAATCAAGGTAATAATTTTGGTATACATATTTATATATATTGGTCTTATAGATCTTTTATTTTTTTTGTTTTTTCTTGTCTACTTTGGTCGAAACAAATAATGATTTGTTTTGTTGTTACATTATGTTCTACCACTATCTCTCCCAAACGACTTTGAAAACAACATCAAACAAGTTATATATGATCTTGGAAAATACATGAGGTAAGTAGTTGTGATTTATATGCGAAATGTTCTTTCAAATTATTGTTGTACTTAATGACACATGTTTTACTTGTAATGTAATATATTATATTATGTTATGTTGAAACATGTTATTTTCTTGTGTCATGATCTCATGTAGATGGTTATCATTGAAAGAAATCCATGAAGATGATATAAAGTATTCGAAGAGAGAAATTCCTCGTCTAATGTGTGAAATTCAAAAGTATATACCTCCTACATTTTTCAATGCACAAGAACACTACCTCATACACCAAGTTGAGGAGATTGAAATTTGTGGACCTATTCACACAAGGTCAATGTGGATGGTAGATAGGCACTTGAAATCATTGAAGGCGTTGGTTAGACAAAGAGCACGTCGTGAGGGTTCTATGGTGGAGGGATATATGTTATATCAATCCATGGTGTATATTAGTCAGTATCTTCCTAAATTAGCAGAGCCAACTATGCCTGCAGTGGATTGCATTTGGGATGTGAACGCCATCAAAAAATTTGAATATTAAGAGCATCTGTTGGGGCAAGGTAGAATGAAAAAAATGAGAGGTAATATATTAATAAATGTGAAAATTTATATTAATAATACATATAAAGTTTCTTTTTTGTGTATATGATCATACTCATTAATATATTAATATAATTTATTTCATAAATTATTAATATTTATAATTACCTGCATATTGTATGTTATAACTAATATTTAATATTGGTGAATTATGTTTTTTTGATTCAATTGCTCAAGAGTGGGATGAACTACATTTATACATTGAAAATAATATTGATTGGATGAATGTATGGATTGAAAGATGTAAACAACATAATGGAGGT
This sequence comes from Picea engelmannii, assembly GCA_009831015.1. NCBI lineage: Eukaryota > Viridiplantae > Streptophyta > Pinopsida > Pinales > Pinaceae > Picea > Picea engelmannii. The sequence goes on along the minus strand of ML809840.1, from coordinate 83,405 downwards.
AGGTTATCATGGCAACAACTATCTAAATTGGTTAAAGAAGCTCCTCGTAATGGAGATGCCAATGTTACGCAGAGGGAAATTGATTTAGCATATGGTTTGAAAGGTGGACAGGTAAGCAAATTCACCCATTTTATTCAATTGTTTTATATTATATTAATGTGACTACATGTGTACTTTATTTTTCATATACTTTCGAAGTTATATAAATATATGTTAATTTATTAATTGACAATGCATATTTTACATATCTGACATATTGCAGTTGAAACACCACAAGGCTATGTGGTGCAATGGTCGTAAATTTCGCATCAAACAATTTGATGAAACTAGGAAAAATTCTGATAGTGGAATAACTACAGTATTCCAGGTCACTAATGTTTCCTCTAGGAGTGACAGACATCCTCGAGAATCTGAAAATAGATACTATGCATATTTAAAAAATATACTTGAGTGTGACTTTAATTCCTTCAAATTAGTTCTGCTCGATGTCAAATGGTATAGGTTATGAATGCATGAATGCGATGAGGAAATAACTGTTATTCAACATGCCAATGGATTTCCAAGGATTAAAACAACGGTGTTTGAAATAGGACATGATCGCTACGTTTTTCCAAGCCAATGTGAACATGTCTTTTACTTAAATGTTCCCGGTGAAAGGGATTGGTCATTTGTTGTTAGATATAATCCAAGAGGAAGGGCAATTAAGTATACTCATTTATAGGAAGAATATGATATTGAAGATCAAGAAGATGATTCGACAGATTAGACAAAGATGAAATATCATAGAGGGTCAACAGATGAATAAGATGAAGAAGATCATGATCCAGGCGTAGGAGACAATATTGCAATTCTTGATGATGATGTCGATGAAAATATGCTCGAAAATGACATTGATGACGATGATGATATCATCAATCCTTTCAACATCATTTCAGAACCAGATGATGATACAAATGTCGATTTTGATGAAGAAGATCAAGATAGAGAGTAAGGATGATTACACAGATGTTGAGGTTGGATTAGGTATGTGACTATATAATATTTTAATTTGTATGAATTATTCTCTTAAGATAATTTACTTTTAATGTCATGGGTTAATTACATGTTTTTAATTTTTATGTGAAGTTTTTATATCGTATGTTACATGTTATTTAATTATTATTTGAAACCTAAAAATAGTTTCCAATATACTAAAGTATGTGGTAGACTAAAAATATCAATTAGAAACACATAATTTCATGTACCTTCATTAATTTTTGTTTTTGTAGTTTCTATGCATGAATCTTAATAGGACGTTGATTTCAATTATTTTCTATTTTATATATTGGGTTTTGGGGATCAATTGAGAGTCATGTGAGGGGGAGGGGAGGGGCCATATGAGATTCCACCTTCACGTGGTTGGCCTTGTTCAATAGAGGATAAATTATTCTTGAAACCAAGAGAATCTCTTTCATTTTTATACGATCGGGATCGTATAAGATTTCATCAATATTGTTACCTATTTGAATCTTCTTAGAATTGAGATTTGTTACATAGTCGTTGAAAAAAAACAAAAGACTTATGTAGAGGATGTTAATTTGGTGTTTGTGTGGGACATTTTATGACATTAGTATGTTTTGTATAAAAATAATGGATCTTGGGGACTACACCATGGTTAAGGAATGAGGAAAAAGGAACAAGGAATGAGGAACGAGGAATGAGGAACACAGAACAAGGAACAAGGAACGAAAAGTGTACGAGGACTAGACACCAACAACAATAACCTGCGAATGGGGCCAACATTGAATGTTTTTCAAATAGTTTCTGTATGCACTGAAATTTGTCATGGATAGAATATTGGCATGAATTAATGGTATGGGAGTGTTTCTAGACTCAAATTTGACTGACACACCCACTTTATTCCATCATCAATTCATCATGTAAACCATAAACTCTAATTTTCTTTCAAAGTACACAATTTGTTTGACACAATTTTTAGGTTTTTGTCAATCTTTCTTCATTTTTATTTCAGGTTCTACATTAATGTATGTGCCTCATAGTTGTGATGAAAAATACCTCTTTTTCGTTGATTTCTTAATCAACACCATCAAGATACTAGAGGCAAGCAACAATGACATGTGAATGGGGCCAACGTTGAAATGTTTTCAAACTGTATCTGTATACATTGAAATTTGACTTGGATAGACTATTCACATGCCTTAATGAAATGGGAGGGGTTTTGGACTCAAATTTTACTGACACAACCACTTTATTCCATCATCAATTCATCATGGAAACCGTAAACCCTATTTTTCATATGTTATAGTAGATATGTTAATGATTCCAAGTTTCATATTTGTATTTGACTGAAGGTCCAACTAGCTTGAAAAGTATCAAATTGATATTTCAAGTTGATAAACCAAATATGAAATGAATCCAAGCCTCATTTGATATCGTTGCAAGAGAGATGAATGTAAATAATCTTGCAACAAATTTGTTATACTATCGACGAAAAGAGTTCGTCGATAGTATAGCTAATTCGTCGCAAGAATATTGTGTCTAATTTGAATGGTGTTACATGGTTTGCAAGGAGTGTAGGGATTATATTATGGTGCAATGTAATGTATTCTATAAGAACAATCTCTATGCCAAACCTCAAAATGGATAGTACCATATCTTGTTCATAAGACAAATATTCTTGGTATGTTTCCTTTGTGGTGGCTCAAACCTTCAATACACATGATGCTTTACAATGAAATGTAAGAATTTTAATATTGAATGATAGTGTTATGTCACCCATGGTTAAGGAAACAATGTAAGGTTCTTAGGTCCTATTTGAATCTTCTTAGAATTGAGATTCGTTACATAGTCGTTGAAAAAACACAAAAGACTTATGTAGCGGATATTAATTTGGCCTTTGTGTGGGCCATTGTATGCCATTAGTATGTTTTGTAAAAACATAATGGATCTTGGAGACTACACCATGGTCAAGGAGTGAGGAATGAGGAACAAGTAACGAGGAACGAGGAACACAGAATAAGGAAAAAGGAATGAAAATTGTATGATGACTAAACATTGACAACAATGACCTGCGAATGGGGCTAGCGTTGAATTTTTTTTAAACAGTTCATGTATGCACTGAAATTTGTCATGGATAGACTATTGGAATGCGTTAATGATATGGGAGGGTTTCTGGACTCAAATTTGACAGACACACCCACTTTCTTCCATCATCAATTCATCATGTAAACCATAAACCCTAATTTTATTTCAAAGTACACAATTTGGTTGACGTTGTTATCACCCTGTAATTTCCCAGGTTGAGAAGGAAACCGACAGGGGTAATGATGCATAAGCATCATTGGCAAGTACATGGAGCAAGACCTATCATCATCTAGGAATTTGTACGAGAGCTTAATGCTGGCAGTTACAACAAATATTTGAAATCCTCCTTAACTCAACGTCGTAATTTATCTTTTGATGCACGCTTGAGTCCAGTGACAGAATTACCCTTTGAGGCACATTTGGATAATCAAAAGCAGAGTGGGAATTTCCACTATGGCTCTGGAATGCAACTGGTCTAGATAGTCGTTAGGTTAATATATAGAGTAGAAAAGTAGACAGGGGGAACCCTAAGAACCCTCTGAGTTAAATAGATGTTTTGTAAGACAAAATGAGGCTGGTTGCAAAGGAGATGTTAGTTGCAACTTAGTAGGAAATTAGAATTTCCAGTTGTTGTTTCTGATTTTGAGTTGTAATCGTTTTCATTGATGAATAGAATAAAGAAAAATTGATGCAATGGATGGTGTGAACATTGTTTTGCAATTCTCTGTATTGTGTTTTCATAAGTGAATGAATGAATCTCATATGAGTAGATGAGACTATGAATGGGAGGATAAGTTTCAATTGTTTCTCTTCTGTTGAAGTAGTGAAAGGTGTGCACATAGGATGCAAGGAGTGCATTATCGAAATATGTTTTGGTTCCTAAGTTCAGAAGAGATAACATGAAACTTTCCCTTTCCAAGGAGTGCAAAGAGAATGGTGCAAGGAGCGCACAGTCATCTATAAGAACCAAAGACCTTGCATGAATATCTAGTGCAAGGCATGCACAGATCCAAGATTCGACTAAGGGTCAAAGGGGATTTGCAAGAAGCTGGAGAACTAGAAAAGGAGGACACCAAGAGGGCTAGAAGAATTCCTGCCCGAGAAATCCCGAGGATTTGAGTTATCAAAATCCTTGAGGCCCAAGGAGTGCACGAGGGCCGAAGTCTTCACAAGACCATGTTCAAGAGGAGTAACATTTTTCATAGTGTTAAAGGGATTCAAGATTTGGATTCATCGAAGGGGACAAGGTGCAAAATATTTGAACACCAAGAAAAGATTCTAAGTATGAGGAAGGCGTAAGCGCAAGGGGGAAAAGACCTCAGTCATTCGATCTGAATTCTAGAGAATAAGAACCATCCATTTGGGAGGATGCATGGAAAATGATCAACATTTCGTTGACTTGCGCCAGGGAGAGGTCAAGAGTCGAGTCGTAAGAATTCGTGAGATGTGAAATCATGACTTGATTTGAGCCGTTGGACCTAGTAGAAATCTGGACCGTTGGTCGTCTAGGATGAAATTTCATCATTTTGGTGATCGAGAGAATGAGCGAGCGAACTTCGTGAGGCACGAAGTCGTGAAATGCCAATTTGATCACAACCGTCAATCAAGGGGAGATATAGACTATAGATCTCGGGTCATCGCGATCAAAATTTCGATGATCGAGAGAATGAGTGAGCGAACTTCGTGAGGCAAGAAGTTAGGAAACGTGAAATACTGACTTGATAGTAGCCGCCGGTCAAGGGAATATATGGATCGTAGATCCCAGACCATTGTGATTTCGTCTATCGGAGAAACAAAGGTTGTAACACTCCCATAGTTATGTGCAGATACCCGACTCACAAAATCATGACGCTCGTTTTGAACAAGCAGGTGATCATAGACATGGTTACGAGAAGGAAGGAGCTTAGCCAGAGGGGAGATAGCACCATTTCGACATTGATATTTTCTCAACACTCAGAAGGAGGTCGCGGATCTCATACGACTTGTGCATTTTGGAGGAAGGACCTGTGCAAGTGAGTTGGGGGTCTAGTAGAGCCCTGAAGAATCGATTTGGCTCAGTTCTTGATCGATCCTAGACTGAGAGGTCATGCAACCCTTAGGAGAGAAGAGGGGTCTGCATCAAGTGGTATCAGAGCCTAAATTCTTCATCTGTATAATTGAGGCGAAAGAGAAAGAGAAAAGGAGGATCCAGAGAACTCAAAGATGTACTCTGTGTGTGACAGACAATCAACACAATGCCTCCAAGGAGACATGGATAGGCACCTTTAGACAACCGTACTGCAGAGAGGGAGATGTGAGAGCTTCACGCAAGATTGGAAACAATGGAAGCAGAACAGAGAAGAGCACCTGATGTGGGAGACGTTAGTGATGAAGAAAGTGAAGAGGTTGAAGTTGAAGAAGCTGCAGGAGAGGATGTTGTAGAAGAACGCTTGTTGAGAGTAGTTACTAGATTGGGAGGAAGAGATAAGATAGAGGTTCCCATGTATGAGGGAAATTTAGATGTGAAAGAACTGTTGGATTGGATAAGATCCATGGACAATCATTTCGACTATGAATATTTCTATGAAGAGAGAAAGGTGAAATAGGCTGTCACCAGGTTAAAAGGGCATGCAACACTATGGTAGGACGAACTGCAGGCTGAGAGGAGAAGTAAAGGAAAATAGAGGATAAAGAGTTGGGACATAATGGTAGCCAAGTTGAATGTTAAGTTCATACCCAAGGACTATCATATCAACCTATTCAGGAAGTTACAAAACCTGAGATAGAAGGGGATGACGGTTAAGGAGTACATTGAGGAGTTCTACAGACTGAACATTAGAACTAGACAAAGGGAGAGAGATGAAGAAAAATTTTCCAGATATATAAATGGTCTGAGATATGAAATCCAGGATGAGCTTAGTATGATTTCAGTAAGGACCGTGGCTGATGCTTATCATTTTGCACTGAAGGCAGAGGAGAAGTTGGCCAAAAAACAAAGCCAATGAGGAAGAGGTAAAAGCTCGGTCCCAAGAAAAATAAAGGGATTTAACCATGACAGAACACAATAGTCTAAGGAAGAGGCTAAGAAACCACACAATCACTCGAAAAGAGGAGGAATTTCCCAAGAAAGAAAGGGTGGTGGAATAAATTCTTCCATAGGAAGAGGAAGAGGAGGAGGAGGAGACGTAAGATGTTATGCCTATGGAAAGACAAGACACATGTCTTGGGAATGCCCCGAGAAAAAGAAGGAAGGAGGAGGAGAAGCTCACATTTCAGTAGCAAAGAGAAGATACGTTGAAGCAGAAAGAGCAGAGGATGGAGCATCCATGATGTTGAGAAAAATTCTCTTAAAACCAGAGGCAAAAATTGAAAATCCAGTGCAGAGAAACAGTCTCTTCATGACAACCTGCAAGACTAAGGAAAAAGTATGCAAGGTGATCATTGACAGTGGGAGCACTGACAACCTAGTATCTACATATATGGTGGATAAATTGGAGCTGAAGACAACTGCACACCCAAATCCATAAAAGGTCTCATGGTTGCAACAAGGACACTAGGTAACGATTACTAAACAATGCCTAGTTGAAATTAAGATAGGAGTTTATAAAGATGAATCCTATGTGATGTAATTCCTATGGATGCATGCCATATTATGTTGGTAAGATCGTGGCAGTTTGGCAGAAATGTCATTCATGATGGGAGGAAAAATACATATACATTGGAGAATAATGGTAGAACACATATGTTGCTTCCAATAGAAGAGAAGAAAGTGAAAGAGGAAGTCAACACCAGCATACTTCTCATGAGTCGGAATGAACTTCTGAAAGAATTCAAGGAATAACATGAGATGCAGCTTGTTGTGGTAAGGAAAACCAAATTTATCCTTACAATTACATCAATGGATGATTTTCCTGAGGAATTTTAGGAGCTATTGGATAATTTTTCTGATATAGTGGTGGATGAGCTGCCAAACTCATTACCACCCATCAAGAGTATCAATCATCATATTGACTTGATACTAGGAGAAAGTCTGTTGAACAAAAAATCATACAGATTAACACCTCGAGAGAATGAGGAGGTGAAGAACCAAGTCCAAGTGTTTCTAGACAAGGGTTTGGTTAGAGAGAGTTTGAGCCCATGCGCAGTACCAACCGTGTTGAGCCCAAAGAAGGATGGAGGATGGAGAATGTGTACAGACTCTAGAGCCATTAACAAGATCACCATCAGGTATAGATTTCCTTTACCAATAATGGATGATTTAATGGATTTCTTAAGTGGATCAAAATTATTCTCTAAGATAGATTTGAAAAGTGGATATCACCATATCAGGATGAGAGAAGGTGATGAATGGAAAACAACCTTTAAAACAAATGAAGGTCTTCATGAGTGGCTTGTTATGCCATTTGTCTTAACAAATTCCCTGATCACTTTTATGAGGTTGATGAATGAAATTCTAAAAGATTTGATTGGAAAATTTGTAGTTGTATATTTGGATCATATAATGATCTTTAGCAAGACTAAATATGAGCATTTGAGGCACCTAACATTAGTGATGAGGAGGTGTTGGAGCTGGAAGTCACTCCTGGATTGCTTGCAAGAGCAGAGTCCGACGCCCATCAGTTTAATGTCACGGTTTGTTTAGAAGGGGTGATCAAATGGAGGAAAACTCAGAAATGGTATCGTATCAACTCAGAGACTAGGCCAGGCATGCATGGACGAATGAGGTCCTTATAAAATTCAAACAGTGAGTCGTAGTAAAGGGTGAGTAGGGGGAAGATTTGCATTAGAATGGTGTGAAGGTCTATCAAAAACATACGGTTTGTAATAGACTGGAGAAGAAAGCATTCAAACGCAAAATCCTTTTACATTCAAACACAAAAGACCAGAGGGCACAACAATGTCACAACAAATCCTTTATCATAACAAGATTGTTCAATCCATGTGAATCCTTCGACTGTGGAATCTCTGGCATGGGATGAAATATAGATGGAAAAATAAAATTGTTTGTCATAAACCAAGAAGTCTCAGACACAGAGGCATAACCAGGAAACCAAAATATTGCTGAAACTTTACAGTCGGGAGCTTAGCTATACCATCGATAGATACAAAAATGGCAAAAATTCCTACATATACTCAAAACAACAACAGTAGCGGAACCAAGAAATTGCATTGAAAGCTTTGCGTCTGCATGGCTTCTGACAATCTACAGCCACAATCTTTGAATGATCGTGCAACTTATGGCAGACGCAATCAATCTTCTGACAGTTTCATCGGTGAATCGACGTGCCTTTAGTTCATTGCAGGGCGTCCCCATTATGGTGGAGACGATGTATAACCACCACCAACCACTTCAATAACTGCTTCTTGGGCTTGAGGATGATCAGGCCAGCTCAACATTTTGGGATATGGAAGACTCCTCGCACTGCCACCTTGAATAGCTGAATAGCTTGAAGGACGGGTATGGAGGCCAACACGGGAAGTGGGGTACGGAAACGGGGTGACGAGGCCACAACCGCAGGGGCGAAGTAAGAACGATGAGAGGCGAGAGAGGTGGCAGGGGATGACATAAGTCAAAAGGGATATAAGCGGAGACGACAGGAGAATAGACATGGCAGATGTAATTTAGTGAGAGGTCGACGTGGAGGGAAAGGAACACATGGCAATCAACGAGTGGATGACGAAAAAGAGGGAGGACCACGCGGACCAAAGTGGGGATGTGGATGGATGACACGCGACAGTAGGAGAAAGGTGGAAAAGAAGATGACATGACGGGAGAAGGGCCCACATAGGATAAAGTCAGGGTAGCTGAGAGGGATGAGGCCGTCCATGAGCCATTGATCCGGGCTCCTCGATCGTGGCCGTCGGAGAGCTGCGTCCGCGATTCCGGACCCCCCCCCTCCGCTTAAAGGTAGAAAGGTGGGGGGGGGTCTAGAATCCAATATGCACTGTTGATCTGATTGCGCGGATGCATGCCATCCAGATCCGCCTGTTGTTTATCACAGATTCCGGACCCCCCCTCCCCCCTCGCTTAAAGGTAGAAAGGAGGGGGGGGTCCGGAATTTGCTGTGCGTCGTTGACCTGNAGGGGGGCGTCCGAAATTTGCTGTGCACTGTTGATCTGGGCACGCAAATCCCAGCCGTCCTGAATTGATTTTCATTTAACACAGACGCATTCTCACCCAAAACTTAGGACAAGTGGGTTTTAACCCCTTCTTTTACATTCTAACCCCCTTACAAGAAATATCGCTAACATTTGTCTCCATGGGGGATAGAGTCGTCCCTGTGATGCTCTAAGAACTCTTTTGCAGATTCAGTGCCTTTTCTGTTGGGCTATGGAGTCATTTATTAGTCTGAAAAACAAAAACAGAAACAATATTTACAAAACAAAACAAAAAGAGCCAACTGCGGCTCACAGAAAACATTTTTTTAAGAAATGCCCATTGACTGGGCCGCTAAAAACTTCATTTCCTTCCAAATATTGCAACCTGTAGGTATTGTTTAAAAATACTTCAAGGATCTTGAAAGGCTCGAACCAGAGGGCACCAAATTTACTGTGTTTTCCCTTTTCCTATCTGGGTGCATCCCATTTGAGCACCAGGTCATCCTGTTTGAATTCTTTCTTTCTGTTATTCTTGTCATAGACCTGCTTGATCTTCTGCTGATGATTGTAGGCTCTATCCAAGACCTGCTCTCTGATCTGCTACACTTCCACCATCTGGTGAATTCTTCTGAGCACATGGTTAGGTTCCCCCTCAAAGTCCTGGAGGATATTTTCCACAGGTAAGGCGAGCTGAGTGGGGAAAATAACCTCTATTCCATAAACTAGTTGGAAAGGAGAGATGCCCAGGGACTTATTTGTTGTTACCCGATCATCCCAGAGAGAAAATTTGAGCTTTGAGTCCCAGGCCCTTTTATTGTCTTCCAATAGCTTCTTGATGAGATTGATTAGGCTTTTATTTGAGGACTCTGCCAGTCCGTTTCCTTGAGGATAGTAGGGAGTGGAGTGAATCAGGGCAATCTGGAACTGTTCACAGAATTTGATCAGAGGCTCAGACCGAAAGGGAGAAGCATTATCAGTGACGATTCTGCTGGGGCAACCAAATCTGGATATAATATCTTCCAGGAAGCTGATAATCACTTTGTGAGAAGTGCTTCTGGTGGGGACAACTTCTATCCATTTAGTGAAGTAGTCGGTTGCAGTTAGAATCCATCTATGCTGGCCACTTGAGGGAGGATGAATTTCCCCGATGAAGTCCAATCCCCACTGCTGAAAGGGTGCTGAAACTACTACATGCTTCAATGGCAGAGATTTGAGTTGCTGCTTCCCTGAGAACTTCTGGCATTTGATGCAAGCTCTAACTTCTCTGCAGACATCAGGAAATAAGGTGGGCCAATGATACCCTGCTCGAAGGATCTTGTGAGTTGTGGTCTTCCAAAAATGATGACCGCCGCAGAGACCACTATGGAAATCGGTCATGAACTTCTGGGCTTGCTGCGGATCCAAACACCTTAGTAATACTCCCAGAGGATCTTTCCAATACAAGGCTTGGTCAATAAGGTAATATCTGACCGCTTTGAGTTTTAAATCCCTGGCCTTGCTTTTTCCCAATCCATCAGGGGGTTTTAATTCTTTCAGAAAGTACAAGATGTCCTTGTACCAGGGGCATGTTGCTAATGGTATGATGGTCTGAGAATCCTTGTTGGATGACTCAGCTTGTTCGTTGATGAAGTTAATTCCCAAGGCCTTGCAGTTGGATTCAGCTAGCAGCTTGGCCAAGCCCTACCCTTTTATCAGCTTAGTGGGCTTAATCTCTAGATCAAATTCTAGGATCTTGGCGATCCATTTACCTCTTTTTCTGTCTATGTCAGGCTGTACAAGAATGTCCTTCACAGAGGTTGAAGGGACATATGTTGTGATCTTTGAATGCAAGACGTAGACTCTGAAAGATTTGAGAGCTTTCACCAAGGCATAGGCCTGCTTCTCCATGATCTCGTATCGAAGTTCTACATCTCTCAGTGCCTTGATAAAGAAAGAAATAGGTTGTTCTTGCCCTTTATCATTTTTATGCAATAAAACTGCCGCTATTGTATCACAGGAAGTAAAAGAAAATATCAGAAAGTCTTTGGAATAATCGGGACTGATTAGCACAGGTGCTTCAGTCAACGCCTTCTTTATTTGGGCAAAAGACTCTCTGGGTTCAGGAGTCCATTTTATTTCATGACCCTTCCTAAGCATGGCCGTAATATGTTTCACCAACTCAACAAAATTTGAGACGAACCTCCTCAGGAAATTAATCCTCCCCAAAAATGCCTGAACCTCTTTCTTAGATCTGGGAAGTGACAGGGCCTGAATTGTTTCTACTCTGTCAGGATCAATTCTCACCCCTTCTTCTGATACTATATGGCCTAATAGTTTTCCCTGCTTCATAGCAAATAGTGATTTTTGGGGGTTTAAAGATAGGCCATACCTCCGACACTTCAGGAAAACTCTTTTTAAGTGGCAGTGGTGCTCTTTATCAGTCTTTGAGAAGACTGTGATGTCATCCAGATAAATCACCACGAACTTATATTTTTCTCCGATGAAGGCTATATCCATGGCTCGCTGAAATGTTGCTCCCGCATTCATCAACCCGAAAGGCATTTTGGCATACATGAATGTGCCCCAAGGGGTGGTGAGGGCTGTTTTTTCCCTGTCTTCAGGCATGACTGATATCTGATTGTAGCCAAAGAAACCATCAATCATGGATATTCTGGAAGCACCAGTGACCTTCTGTAATATGTGCTCCATGTTGGGTAGGGGGTAATTATCTTTCCTTGAGCTTCTGTTTAGGTTTCTGAAATCAACACAAAGTCTGATTTCGCCACTTTTCTTTCTTACTGGGACCAAATTGGCCACCCAGTCAGAATATCTCAAGGGGACAATGATCTGGGCATCCAACAACTTTTTCACTTCCCTCTCCATGACAGGTAGCAGCATGGGATTTATCTGCCTCAACTTCTGCTTGAATGGCTTGGCCTCTTCTTTCAGTGGGATTTTGTGTTCAATGACTGATGTGTCATATGTCTTGAGATCTTCGTAGGTCCATGCAAACACATCAACAAACTCTCTCAGCAACTTAGTATATCCAGCCCTCTGCTCCTCAGTCAAACTTCTTGACAGCTTGACCAATTTAGGCTCCTCAGGTGTGCCTATGTTTCACTCAGCTGTATCAGCATCATCACCTGACATTCTTCCCCTTAATACCACATCATTTCCATCAAACAATCTTTCTAATGGGATCAGACCTCTTGGTATGTGATTGCTCGGTAGTTGAATAATCCGGTGGTTAGCCATTTCATTCAAAAACTCCTCAGGGTGGTGGTCACTTTCCTCATTAGGATCCTCATCTATGTGTGACGCAGAAAAGTCATCAATGGATTGGAGGAATTTCTCGATCTCCGGATCATCTTCAAATGCCTTCCAATGTTTGACATTGTCTGGTACAGAGGGTCTGTATCTTATTTCTACATCGGACCCGGCAGTGGGCAGCGCAGGAACTTCGAGCAGACTAGCTGAGAAAGCTAGGAAATTGGCTAGAGCATTTTCTTCCCTTGGAATGAAAGAGATGTTGAAATCCAAGAAGAAGCTATCAACTAGATCCCATACGTCGTTCCTGTAATTCTTGAGTCGAGGATGCTTGGTCTGATAAAGGCTTTTGACCTGCTGGACAATTAGTTCTGCATCTCCAAACACATCCATCTCCCTTATTCCCATCTCCTTTGCATCTCTTAATCCCAGAACCATGGCTTCATATTCTGCCACATTGTTGGTGACTTCAAATTCCAGCTTGTATGATAGAGATATGGTCTCCTGAGAAGGGGATTTGAATACCACTGCGGCACCTGCACCTATACTGGAAGAAGCTCCATCAAAGAACATATTCCAAACATAGGTGGTAGGATGGGTGTTCTCCTGATTAAGACTGGGCTTCTTTCTAATATGCAGAGGAGCCTCAGGGGTGTTGGTAAGCTATAGTAAACTGGAGCCTAAATCAGTGTCCAAAGCATAGATGGGATGATTGGTAGGGTTGGCTTCATCACTGATTATGTAGGCCAGTTGGGCTTCTCTGTACAGTCTCCTATGTTCTCCTCCAAATATTGGAATGGTGGCATATGTGAGATCCATCTGCAGGGTTCCCCCCATCCTTTTAATCCAAGATCTTAACAACAGCATGAGAAACTTGGGGGGAACATCAGCTACCACAATATCCATGACCATACTCTTCATAGGCAGCTGAAAAAACGAAACCACCAGGTCCTTGATGACTCCTAAACACTGAACCCTCCTGGAGTCGAAAGAATAGAGGTCATGATAGGATCGGGTGACTTCTAGTCCTAATTCCTCCATGACAGTTTTGGGCATGAGGTTGTGGGAGGCCCCTGAATCCATAAGACAATTATGAAGCACTTTGTCATGTATGTTTAGGGATGTGTAGAAGGGAGGGTATGAATCATCTTTGTCTTCTACCATGGGACCCAAGATAACTGCAGGCCTTTCATCTTGGAGGTTTATGGAGTCTGTGAGAGGGTATGAGGCTTCAGACTCCAACAGCTCAGAGAAACGTTTTTTGAATTCCCCATGTTTAATTAACTCAGCGAGTGGCACAGGAATTCTGATCTTTTGAATCTCATGTTCGAAATTGAAAGAAGACATGGGCTTTGGGATTCCTCTAATTTCAGGAACATGATTATGGACAATGGGAGAAAGAGGTTGAGCTTTCTTACCTCTGTGACTGTCTGCTAGCTCATTAGCAGGTTTCTCTGTTCTAGTGGATGGCTCAGGAGCATCAGGTGTTGCTATCGGCCTTTTGTCGAACCTCAGGTTATATCTGCCTCGGCCACCACTAGCTTTGTCTTCTTTGCTTAATTCATTTAGCTGGTTGTCCATGAGAGACTCCTCATACGCTGACTGAGTCAGATGAGGGAAAGGAGGAGTGCCTTCTAAGCTGTGGATTTTAGGCTCAGGCTCGTCTGTTTCCCTTTCTTGTTCATCAGCCACAAAATTGTTCTGGAAGGAAGCCTGAATTCTTTGGTCGTCCCTGTCTCTCTCCTTCTCTCTGTGCGTAGTTGGAGGAGCAAAGTTATTTGGCCTTCTGAAACCTCCTCTATTCTCAGTGGTTTGAGGGCCCTTGTTCATTTGTTTCCTTTCCACATTTAGTCTCTCCATCTCTTCTTTCAGAAAGCTCATCACCTGGGTCAGCTCATTTGCTTGAGGGTGAGGCAGTGATGGGCCAAAAGTTGAGGCTTCTGATTTTCCCTTTCTTCTGTCTGCATCAGCCTAGTTCCTCAGTCTCTCAGCTGCTAGTATGTTGGATTCCACTTCTATAGTTGCATCTTGCATCTGAGCTAAAGAGGTGGCTCTTCTTTCTCTTAATAAAAGGCAGAAATCAGGGTCAAATGTGTCGGCATAGGAAATCTGAGCAGATGCTTCAGAGGGCTTTACCTCTGCAGGAATCTTGTTATACATCTTATTGAACCTTTTGGAGAAGTCAAAGACTGACTCTCCTTCCTTCTTCTTCAGAGACCCAAACTCAGTCATGTAATATATGTAATATTTTCTATGTCCCCACTGCCTCAGGAAAGAAGTATCCAGAGCTTCGATTCCAGCGATAGATCCAAGGGCCAATCCTCTAAACCATTTTCTAACTTCACCATCCAAGCTCTGAACAAAGACTCTCATCCAGACATCTTCATTTTCAATGTTCAAATTGTCTGCATAACTGTAGAAAGAAGCCAGGTTTTCTTCTACAGTTACGTCTCCTTCCCCGGTGAACTTGGGCATGTACTTCAAGTAGTCTCCAGCAGGGAGAGGATTCATAGGATGAGGTAGGATTAAGGGAGCATATCTACAGCGACTATGGCATCCATTCTAGTCGGAGGGGTATTAGGACCAACCATAGGGATATTAGGTGAAGGAGAACTAGGAGGAGAAGGAGTGTGACTGGGAGATGTCGGGAAAAAGGTTCTCACGGGAGACGAGGGAAAAAACAGAGAGAAGTCTAAAGGACTGGAATGCGTAGCTGATTCTCTTTGTGCAACAATAGTAACAAAAAGAGGGGTAGTGAAACCTTCTGAGAAATGTTGGTGTGAAGGCACAGCTTCCAGGGAAGGGGGAGTGACAAGGATCTCTCCCTTTGACACTAGACCAGGAGGAGAAAACTCAGCAGGAACACTCCTGAGATTCATAAAACGAGAAACCTCAGAGGGAGGGTGACTAGGAAGCTGAGAGGAAGAAAGTGGAGTCCTTACAGAAGGAGGTGGGGAAATACCTGTTTCAGCGATGGAAACTTCTTTCACAGATATCTTTCCCTTTCTGAGCACTGCTTCTGAGTCAGCTTCAAGTGTCACTAGAGAAAAGTGTGGATTAGACCTCGTGTGCCTGCCTCTCGAAGCCACAGTTGATAGAGAAGGTTCTTCCCAGTGGAGTCGTCACAATGGAGTCGCCAGGTGCACAGTAGCAATATTCAAGTTCTGATATCTGATGCACCTTCAGAATCAGTTGATCTTTATCATTCAAATCCGGGGAAAATATTCAACTTCATCCCCGGCAACGGCGCCAGAAATGTTGGAGCCGGAAGTCACTCCTGGATTGCTTGCAGGAGCAGAGCCCGACGCCCATCATTTTAATGTCACAGTTTGTTTAGAAGGGGTGATCAAATGGAGAAAAACTCAGAAACGGTATCGTATCAACTCAGAGACTAGGCCAAGCATGCATGGACGAATGAGGTCCCGATAAACTTCAAACAGTGAGTCGTAGTAAAGGGTGAGTAGGGGGAAGATTTGCATTAGAAGGGTACGAAGGTCTATCACAAACATCCGGTTTGTAACAGACTGGAGAAGAAAGAATTCAAATGAAAAATCCTTTTACATTCAAACACAGAAGACCAGAGGGCACAACAATGTCACAACAAATCCTTTATCATAACAAGATTGTTCAATCCACGCGAATCCTTCGACTGTGGAATCTCTGGCATGGGATGAAATATAGATGGAAAAAAAAAATGTTTGTCATAAACCAAGAAGTCTCAGACACAGAGGCATAACCAGGAAACCAAAATATTGCTAAAACTTTACAGTCCGGAGCTTAGCTCTACCATCGATAGATACAAAAATGGAAAAAATGCCTACATATACTCAAAAAAACAACAACAGTGGAACCAAGAAATTGCATTGAAATATTTGTGTCTGCATGGATTCTGACAATCTACAACCGCAATCTTTGAATGATCGTGCAACTTATGGCAGACGCAATCGATCTTCTGACAGTTTCATTGGCGAATCAACGTGCCTTTAATTCATTGCAGGACGTCCCCATTATGGCGGAGACGATGTCTAACCACCACCAACCGCTTCAATAACTGCTTCTTGGGCTTGAGGACAATTAGGCCAGCTCAACATTTTGGGATATGGAAGACTCCTCGTACTGCCACCTGGAATAACTAAATAGCTTGAAGGACGGGTATGGAGGCCAACGCGGGAAGTGGGGTACGACAACGGGGTGACGGGGCCACAACCACAGGGGTGAAGTAAGAACGATGAGAGGCGAGAGAGGTGGTAGGGGATGACATAAGTCAAAAGGGATATAAGCGAAGACGACGGGAGAATAGATGTGGCAGATGTAATTTAGTGAGAGGCTGACGTGGAGGGAAAGGAACACGTGGCAGTCAACGAGTGGATGAAGAAAAAGAGGGAGGACCATGTAGACCAAAGTGGGGAGGCAGATGGATGACACGCGGCAGCAGGAGAAAGGTGGAAAAGAAGATGACATGATGGGAGAAGGGCCCACACAGGCTAAAGGCAGGGTAGCTGAGAGGGATAAGGTCGTCCATGAGCTGTTGATCCGGGCTCCTCGATTCCAGACCCCCCCCTCCGCTTAAAGGTAGAAAGGCGGGGGAGGGGGTCTGGAATCCAATATGCACGATTGATCTGATTGCGCGGATGCATGCCATCCAGATCCACCTGTTGTTTATCACGGATTCTGGACCCGAACCCCCCCGCTTAAAGGTAGAAAGGGGGGGGTCCGGAATTTGCTGTGTGCCATTGATCTGATTGCGCGGATGCATGCCATCCAGATCTTCCTGTTGTTTATCACAGATTCCAGACCCCCCCCCGCTTATAGGTAGAAAGGAGGGGGGGTCCGGAATTTGTTGTGCGTCGTTGATCTGGGCGCGCAAATCCCAGCCGTCCAGAATTGATTTTCGTTTAACACAGACGCATTCACGCCCAAAACTTAGGACAAGTGGGTTTTAACCCCTTCTTTTACATTCTAACCCCCTTACAAGAAATATCGCTAACAGGAGGCTACAACAGGAGAACCTGTTGATAAATCTGAAGAAGTCCTCTTTTATGAAGACATAACTTATTTACTTGGGTTTTTTGATCTCTTCAAATGAATTGAAGATGGATCCAGAGAAGGTGAAAGCAATCAGAGAATGGTCGTCACCAAGAAGCATGTTTGAGGTAAGGATATTCCATGGATTAGTAAGATTCTATAGGAAGTTCATCAGAGACTTCAGTGGAATTTGTGCGCCAATGATGGATACAATGAATAAGAAGCACAATTCCTTTAAATGGATAGAGGAATCCGAGAAAAGATTCAATATACTGAAGGAGAAAATAACAGAGCGACCAATTCTGGTCTTACCGAATTTCGAAAAGACATTTCAGGTAAGATGTGATGTAAGTGGAGTTGCAATAGGAGCAGTTTTGAGTTAGGATAACATATATGTTTCATGTTTCAGTGAGAATTTGAATGGGACCAAGAGGAAGTACTCCACATATGACAAGTAGTTTTATGCCATAATTCAAGACTTGTAGAAATGGAGGCATTATCTTGTCCCATAAGAATTTGTCTTGCATAGCGATAACCAAGATTTACAATTCATAACCAGACAAGAAAAATTGAAACAGAGGCATGCAAAATGGGTTGAATTTATGCAAAATTTTACTTTTGTCTTAAAACATATTGTTGGAAATGCTAACAATGTTGTTGATGCATTGACCAAGAGATGTTTAATTCTGCAGGAATTCCAGGTGAAGACCTTGGGGTTTGAACACCTTAAGGATATGTATTGTGATGATAAAGACTTCAAGGAAGCATATGAAGCATGTACAAACCCTGTGTTGAGAGATAGAAGTCAATGGAAAAAGTACATGATTCAAGAATGAGTGTTGTTCAGAGGAAATCAATTGTGCATACCAAAATGCTAAATGAGGGATAATCTTCTGAAGGAGAAGCATAGTGGAGGATTGGTTGGACATTTTAGCCATGATAAAACATTTGCACAGTTGAGAAGTTCATACTATTGGCCAGGTATGAGAATAGAGGTGATAAAATTTGTGAACAGGTGTAGAATCTGCCAACATGCAAAGGGGAAAAGACAAAACACTAGATTTGTATGAACCATTTCCAATACCAAAGAGGCCTTGGGATGCAATAAGCATGTATTTTCTGTTGGGGTTGCCAATAACACAAAGGGGATTTGATTCCATATTTGTGGTGGTGGACAGTTTTTTGAAGATGGCACATTTCATCCCATGCTAGAAGACCAGTGATGAAACACATGTTGCAAATTTGTTTTTCAAGAAAGTGGTAATACTTCATGGCATACCCAGGAGCATTGTCTCGGACAGAGACAAAACATTTGTGGGTCACTTTTGTAGGAAATTGTGGAAGAAGATGGGGACACATTTGTCCTTCAACTCAACTTATCACCCTCAGACAGATTGGCAAACTAAGGTGGTAAACAAAAGTTTAGGAAATTTATTGAGGAGTTTAGTCACTGAGCATCATAATTATTGGGATCAGATTCTACCACAAGCAGAATTTGCATACAATGATTCACCAAACAAGAGCACTGGAAAGATCCCATTCCAAATACTATATGGAATGCAACCCAAGGGAGTATCTGAGTTGAGAAACTTGGAACAACGTGAGATAAGGAGCGCTGGAGCATAAGATTTTGCTGTAGAAATGGAGAAGCTCCATAGCCAGATCAAAGGATAGTTGCAGAGTTCTAAATAGGAGTACAAGCACATAGCAGATCAACATCAAAGATAAATTCAATTTGAAGTGGGAGATCAAGTTCTAGCACATCTCAGAAAAGAACGATTCCCTAGAGGAACATATAACAAGTTGAAGATGAAGAAGATAGGACCATGTAATATCTTGAGGAAGTTTGATGCAAATGCCTATGAGATTGAGTTACCAAATGATGTGGGCATATCACCCATATTCAATGTTGTATACCTGTACCCTTACGGGAAAGATGACGAAAAGAGATCATAAGATCAAGTGAAGATCGAGTGGGAAAAGCAAATTCCCACAGCTGAAAATCCATAGATGGGGAAAATTGTTGATCAAAGGATTGGTAAGAAAACCAGGAGGAAGATCTATTTTGAGTATTTGGTCAAGTGGAAGGGGCACCCAATAGAAGATTTCAGTTGGGAAAATGAAGCTTCCAGCCAGAAGAACGAAAAGTCAGTGCAGGAGCTCATGGACAAGAGTCCATGAATTTTTGTCAAGGGGAGTATGATGCAGGAGCATCGTTGGAAAGAACATAGAGAAAGACCTACCAGCGTCTGGGAATTTGTACGAGATATTAACACTGGCAGTTACAACAGATATTTGAAATCCACCTTAACTCAACACCGTAATTTATCTTTTGAGGCATGCTTGAGTCCAGTTACGGAATTACCCTTTAAGGAACATTTGGATAGTCACAAGTGGAGTGGGAATTTCCACTATGGCTCTAGAGTGCGACTAGTCTAGATAGTCGTTAGCTTAAGTTATAGAGTAGACAAGTAGCCAGGGGGAACCCTAAGAACCCTCTGAGTTAAATAGATGTTTTGTAAGCCCAAATGAGGCTAGTTGCAGAGGAGATGTTAGCTGCAAGTTAGTAGGAAATTAGAATTTCCAGTTGTTGTTTCTGATTTTGAGTTGTAATCATTTTCATTGATGAATAGAATAGAGGAAAATTGATGCAATGCATGGTGTGAACATTGTTTTGCAATTCTTTGTATTGTGTTTTCATAATTGAATGAATGAATCTCATATGAGTAGATGAGACTGTGAATGGGAGGATAAATTTCAATTTTTTCTCTTCTGTTGAATTAGTGCAAGGTGTGCACAGGAAGCAATGAGTGCATTGTAAGAATCTATTTCAGTTCCTAAGTTCAGAAGAGATAACACGAAACTTTCTCTTTGTAAGGAGTGCAAAGAGACTACTGCAAGGAGCACACAATCATCCGCAAGAACCCAAGACCTTGCGTGAAGATCCAGTGCAAGGAGTGCACAAATCCAAGATTCGAATGAGGGTTGAAGGGGATTTGCAAGAAGCCGGAGAACTAGAAAAGGAGGATGCCAAGAGAGTGAGAGGAATTTCTCCCTAAGAAATCCTAAGGATCTGAGTTATCGAAATCCCTGAGGCGCAAGGAGTGCATGAGGGCCGAAGTCTTCACAAGACCAAGTTCAGGAGGAGTAACATTTTTCATAGTGTTAAAGAGATCCAAGATTTGGATTCGTCGAAGAGGAAAAGGTTCGAAACCTTTGAACACCCAGAAAATCTTCTAAGTCTGAGGAAGGCATAAGCGTAAGGGGGAAAATACCTCAGTCATTCGATCTGAATGCTAGAGAATCGGAACTGTCCATCTGGGAGGATGCATGGTGAATGATCAACATTTCAATGACTCATGCCAAGGAGAAGTCAAGGTTCGAGTCGTAAGAATTCACGAGACACAAAATCATGACTTGATATGAGCCGTTGGACCCAGAAGAAATCTGGATCGTTGGTCATGTAGGATGAAATTTCGGCATTTTGGTGATCAGGAGAATGAGTGAGCGGACTTCGTGAGGCATGAAGTCGTGAAACAAAAAATGTCGATTTGATCACAACCATCGATCAAGGGGAGATCTAGACCGTAGGTCTCGGGTCATCGTGATTGACATTTTGGTGATCGGGAGAATGAGTGATCAGACTTTGTGAGGCAAGAAGTCACGAAACGTGAAAAACTGACTTGATCGTAACCGTCAGTCAAGGAAATATATGGACTGTACATCCCAAACCATTACGATTTCATCTATCAGAGAAACGAAGGTTGTAACACTCCGATAGTTGCGTGCAGATACCCGACTCGCGAATTCGCGACATGATTTTTGAACAAGCGGGTGATCACAGTCGTGGTTATGAGAAGGAAAGAGCTTAGCCAGAGGGGAGATAACACAAGTTCGACGTTGATATTTTCTCAACGCTCAGAAGGAGTTCACGGGTCTCATACGACTTGCACGTTTTGGAGGAAGGACATGTGCAAGTGAGTTTGGGGTCTAGCAGAGGCCCGAAGAGTCAATCTGGCTCAGTTCTTGATCGATCCTAGACCAGGAATTCACACAACCATTAGGAGAGAAGGGGGGTCTGCATCAGGTAACCACAAAACTGCTTGGAGTCAGGGATATATCCCTCCAATACTTAGAGAGGGATCTATCTGTCATATTTAGATTTGTTTGGAATAATATATTAGGCTAGTTATGCAGAACAAGATTTGTGTTTGAGTTTTTGGTTGAGACCACCAAAATATCCATTGGGGAAAATGGAGTCAGGTCATGAACTTCAATGGTTTACAGTTCAACACAGGCTGAAAACCTCCCTCAAACACTGAGGAAAAATAGGCACCTTGTTCAGCAGGTTGTTACACATTATTTTTGTCATCCCTATGACCGTTAATGATGTAAACCTATCTGTTTCCTTCAGAGGGGTCAGTGGCCTGAGTTTCTGAAGAGAGAAGGGAGAAGAACTTCTCCTGAGAAAAGAAGTTGCATTTTCCTTTGTAAAAGCCCTGTAAAAAAGGAAGTTCGCAGGTTGCTATATAGGCAGGGTGCGAGAATGCCTGATTCTCACAGGTTGCACCATAGCTAGGGTGCGAGATGTTCGCAGGTTGCTCTATAGGCAGGGTGCGAGAATGCCTACACGTGGGAAAAACAATCATTTTCGTCAATCTTCTAGAAGGAGAAACTTCTTTGGTGAGGTGGCATCCGAATGGTTTAGATCTTACTCGCTTTCATGATTTAGTGGGATCATCCTAACCTCCTCACCTTATCCTCTTCAACTTATAGAAGGAGAGGAGTTCTCATGGAGAAAGTTAGCTTTGGTTAGCTTTGGAGCTTTTGGGATTAGCTTGGGTTAGGTTTGGAGCTTTGGTTGGATTGGAATTATTAGCTTGGTTAGAGTGGCTTTGAGATTTGCTTTGTCAAGATAGATTGTGAGTAGCTATCGGATCCATGGTCTCCGAATCCTTGGAGCAAGAAGTGTGTGGGGAATGAAGGACAGTTGGAAGGGACCTTACGACATCAAGGCCATGGTTGTAATCTCTCTTTCACATTTAATATGATACAGTAATATGATTCTTTCTTATCAAGCTCGTTGTGTTTTATTGTATGATTCCTTGATCACATACATAGGTTTATATTGAGTTTATGCTATTAGTATCACTTTGGTTGGATGCGTTATTTTTGTAGGTTCATCATTGTATGAGCATTGGAATGGAGCTAGGATGGCGATGGTGAGAGGAAGTGACGTTTAAACGATATGTCCCCTATCCCTCTTTAGTTAGTAAATTCAATATTTAAAACTTAAGGAAAGCATCATGTTCTAGTGTGTTTTGTTCTAGATCCAAGTGGATCTAGGGAGATTAGTTAGTGTCTGCACCTGCCGATTAGTCCGATAAAAAAATTGGTGACTCCACTAGGGAACAGATTGTTTCCTAGTTAGTCTAGTTTCCCTTGCTTTGATTGCTTGTTTTCTGGTCTTTGAGTCTGTGGGAGATCCATCCAGACTCTCTGGATTTGAAGGTTCACTCAAATTTAGTCCTTTTTCAAATTTTTGCTTGTTTACAGGAATTTTCGCACTGTACCCTTTAGTGGCCTGCAAGAAACACCTGAGTTCGTACCCTAGTGTTAAGTTCAGTGCGAACCCCTCTTAATCAACCTTTGTTCAGCGTGCAAGAATCTTTGATTCTCGCATTTTAATACACTTCCATCCTGTGAACTTGTTTGTAAAAAAATTTGGATTGGGTCTTGTCATTTTTTTATGCCCAGTTTTGCTTTGAACAACTGGATTGAACTTTTGGAGCCTATATTGATATGTTTACAGTCTTCTTGACATTCTTTGAGTTGTTTTTAGCCACTTTTTCTTTGTTTGGTTTTGAAGGATTAGTCTCTTGCTTTGAGTGTCTTTCAATTACAAAGCATGTGTTATCTTTAGAATTGTTGGAAATATGGGATTTCTTCTGACTAGTTCGCTTTAAAAGAGAACTTTTAGTTTGGGTTTCTTTGTTTTAACAAAGTTCATTATTTATTTTAGTGAAATTTTTTGAAACAAAAAGATTTAATTTCTTGTTTTATATTAGATTGGGGGCATCCTTGCATTTGAAGGAGTAGAATTGCATGATTCTTGGCATTTTTTGATCTTGGGGGGGCCATGAATCGTGCATTGGTGTTCAGTACCTTTTTCTCATTTTCTTGAGAATCTTGATATTGATGAGTTTAATATATTTTGGGACATCATGCATATGGGAATGATAAATGTTTTCTCCTTCTCGTAGCATAGCTTTCATCGAAATGAAAATATTGTGTCTTCATATATTTGCATAATTTTCAAGTCGGTCAAAACACCATATTGTCCACGCCATATTCCTTTTGAGTAACAACAACCATAAAATAAAGCGCTTATAAAAATTGATTAGAAATTTTAATCTTTTTTGGTAGCAAACCTACATTATATTAGTTGTAGGGCTTTGGAATAGGTGTGAAAGATAACTTTCCAAAGCACAAAACACACAATAACATCTTGTGTTAAGGAGTGTCAAATTCCATTTACAACATTTTGTCCTGGGAAGCCCTTCCAACACAAGGGTCAATCACAAGATCACATTGAGACTAGCAGAGTTACTCACCTTTCTTTGTTGGTCTTGGTATAGATATTACATGTATTATTGGGGTTTCTTGAGAGGTATAACCACAATGATGAGTGGAAGCCTTTCGAGTTGATTTCAGGCTATATACCCTACCCTTGCGCATGGATCGGACTGTTGACTATTTCCCCTGGCATCACTGTCATAATTGGTAACCTTAGTGGCCTATGTCTCTAGGTTCTTTACACGAGGTGATTGTGGAGGGGAAAGTCTTCACGGTACCTGGAATCGATGTTGGCCAAACTCACTCGGGCTCCTTGGAGGGTATAACCACGATTATGTGTGGGAGCTTGCACCAGGGTGTAAGTTCGTTAAGCAGGTCGTCAACATAACTTTACCACCCACTCTATCTCAACCCCTTCTTACTTTGTTCCCGCGACGTTGGATTTCATCACCAACTAGTGAGTTCATTGTGAGAAGGTTTTGTTTGCTTGCTTGCTTAATTACTAGATTCTTAGCGTGTGTTGTCTGCTTTCCCTAGTGAAATCTAGATTGGTTTTTTGTTTTTAATGGTGTCAGTTCCCAAAATGACCAATGAAGGAACTTCTGCTCCAGGGGAACCTTTTGTTTTTCCTTCTTATGGAAACATTGGTCCTCCTCACATCGCTACTTTGAGCCTTCCAGGTCTCACAATTGGATTACCGGTATGGTTGTTTTCCACTCAGGTAATCTCGAATGCAGTTAGTGCTTCAGTCATAAGAACTTCCCCCCAAGAGCATCAACCTCATGTTGATCCTTCACCTTCTTTGCCAGTAAGGTATTCTTCGCCTTCTTCGCTTGCAATGTCACCTTCCATTTCATCTTCTTCGTCGGGTGAAAGTTCTGAAGCTCGTAACCCGGTGAATAAGAAGAAGAAGAAAAGAAAGATTAAGAAGAAGAAAGATAAGTGAGGGTCAAAACCTCCAACCACTATCAAACATGTTGGAAAACAACCAGATACTGTTAATTGTGCTGGGAGTGTTGATGATGTCAAGATCACCCAAACAACCCGTAAGCCCAAGTACCCTTGCAGGCTTTGTAAGGGTAGCCATCTTCTTAAGGATTGCACTGGTCTATCCAAGGTTATAGAAGCATGGTCTACACATCCTCGCCAACCCATATCGTCAGCCTCTGAACAACATGTTGATGACCCCCCGTCAACTAGTCAAGATACTATTGGGAAGAAGAAAAGTAGAGTCAAGTTCCCGTGTATGTTATGCAAAGGGAGTCATCTCACTCACCTTTTCCCTCATATGGACGAAGCCTCGAAATTCTTGGAAGACATGACTGTTTCACAACTTCAACTTCCAACTGCTTACCGTAATATTTCTCTGAACCCCCCTATAGTTGATGGAATGATCACTCTGGTCCCTTCACCAGCCAATTCGGTTGATCATGTCGTCAATCTGGTCACGTCCTTAGTTGAACCAGTTGACAAAGTGGTTGATTCGATACCATCCTTTGTCAATCCCACTCTCCCCTTAGAGAGTGTCACCCAAGTGGTCGATCTGTGTCCATCTGTTGACCCCATTCTCTCTTTGGAGAATGAAACTCAAGTGGTCAATCTGATCTCTCCATCGATCGATCCTACTCTCCCGCTAGAGAGTAAACCCGATACTGCCCATGTTTTTCTTGTTGATACAGACTCTGCCGTGTCGAGGGGTATTCCTCCTTCTCCCGTGGAACCCCCTCCAAGTTATGAGGCCATCCATTTTGATTGGGGCATGCTAAATGGACCTCATCTTCCCTCTCACATTCCTTTCCAGATTACAGTACAGCTTTGTGGTCAAGACATTCCTCAGACACTGATAGATGAAGGTTCGTCTATTAGTATTTTGTCCTCTTTTTCTTGGCAAGCTTTGGGTTGTCCTCCACTTGCGTCAATTATGCAGAATATGTTAGCTTTTAATAGAAGAACTAGTCAACCTTTAGGGACCCTTCCTCAGTTTCTTGTGACTCTAGGAGGGAAAACCGTCTTTATTGATGTCATGGTAGTCCAAGACCCCTTGGATTTTTCTTTACTCCTTGGGTGAGATTATGTCAATGCCATGAAAGCTATTGTGTCTACTCTTTTTCGTGTGATATCTTTCCCTCATGATGGACGGGTTGTAACTATTGATCAACTTTCATTCATTGACCCCGCTTGGATTGCCTCCCTGAATGGTTCTTATATGCAGACGGTATCACCCCCGCCATAGGTCAATTATGTGGCGTTTTTGCCCATGGTTTCAACTTTTGATGACTTAGATCCAGTAGTTGACATGGTGATCTCTTCGATAGGGTTGTTAGAGCATGATCTCTTTACTCCTGTCGCGACCCTCGACATGGTGTCCTTCCAGAGTGTGTTTCTTCCTTCTAGTGAAGACCTCTTGGAAGCCATGACTGAGCTTTGTCCCTTGACATGGTTTCCTTCCAAAGCATTTTCCTCTTGGAATCCATGATCAAGAAGAGAGAAACCGAGGATAGTTTTTGCGTCTCCGAGGCAACCTCGTTAAAAAATGAAACAGAGGTCTTTGAGCATGATTTTCTGATTTCAAGCTCATTTAAAAATGAAACCAGCCTTGAGCATGGTTTTTTGATTTCAAGCTCATTAAAAAATGAAACCCCTTACGAGGATAGTATTTTTTCGTCTCTATGGCAACCTTGTTAAAAAATGAAACATAGGTTACGAGCATAGTTCTTGTTTCTATGTCAAGCTCGTTAAGAAATGAAATAGTTTTCTCCCTCTCTATTTGAGTCAAGTCCTTCGTCTAGTATTTGAAGCTTCATTTCCTCCGCCTTTTTCGTTGGATGAAACGAAGCTTGGGGGGCAATACTTCCAGCATTTGGACTTCATGTTGAAGTAGAGCTGCTAGTTTTTTAAGCTGGGGGCTAAGTACCAACCTTCCATGTGTTATGCATTGGGAAGTCACAAGCATAGTTTTCTATGGTTCAAGCTTGTGTAAAAATGAAACCACCTACCTCAAGCATAGTTTCCTCTGGTTCAAGCCTACGTAAAAATGAAACCAGGTCCAAGCCTAGTTTTGTTTAGTTTTTAAGCTTGTGTAAAAATTAAAATCTATCCCAAGCATAGTTTTGTTTTGTTTTAAAGCTTGTGTAAAAATTAAAACAATCCCGAGCTTAGTCTTTGTTCTTTCTCATGCTCGTAAATACATGAGAATAAGTTCCCAAGCTTAGTCTTTGTTCTTTCTCATGCTCGTAAATACATGAGAATAAGTTACCGAGCTTAGTCTTTGTTATTTCTCGTGCTCGTAAATCAATGAGAATGTAACCGAGTATACTTTTATCACTTTTTTGGACTCGTAAAGGTTATACGAGAAAGGAACCCCCTGGAGTTCCCTTTAAGCTCTTTTTAGACTCTCTAAACATGAAAAGATTACCGAGTGACCTTGTTCTTTTCACGCTCATTAAAGTATTTGATGAAAATGTCTGTTGAGTGATAGTTTATCTCTTTTTTGGTCTCATCAGACTAATTTATGAAAAAGGAACTGGGAGATTTCTCTTTAAGTGTTTTTCAGACTCTCTAAACATGAAAAACCCATGAGTTTTCTTTCTTTGGACTCGTTAAATAAACATCGAAAGGCCCATATGGGACCGAACCACTCCTTCTTAGGGTTCGTTAAACATACTTAGAAGGACTCATCCAAAGGATGAGATTACATCACAAGCATATGTTATCCTCCTCAATCTTGTGTAAAAATAAAGAGGTACTCGCCAAAAATGGTGGGGGGGAAATTCAGAAAGAATTGTGTCTAAACCTGTATTCTGTGGAAGAGTCACTTTTGAAAATGACACCCTTTCACTCACCTTGTGTCTAGGTTGGAAAATCCACTTGTCTCCTGATCATATTCCTTTATAAGATTACAAATTGGTCTGTGATCCTTGTTGTTGATTCGGTACTTCCAAGACAGTTGTCATGTCGTCAATATGTTCAAAAATGAAGCTCAACCCGAAAAGCCTTTTGTTCCGTCGACCATTTCTGCAGTCTTTAAGCCTTCTATAGCGTCAGCCATCCTTTAGTCAGTCCTAAATCACTTGTTACTCTAATATACATCAAATATTGTTACTTGTTTCGTGTCATTGATGTGGGATACATTAAGGCCCTCCTATGACGAGTCTTTTCCTGTCGACTTCAACTCATTATCCAGGAATTAGACTTAGAAACCAATTGGTACCTTGGAACTTGCATGCCTCAATGGTAGGTTTCCTCGCTTTCGACAACGGGTTTTCATTATTGACCCCTGATCGGGAGATTCCGTCGAGTGTTCAACTTCAACTCATTTATTCGTATTCGTTGGATTATACTAGTGTACCTTGGGAGTCATTGACATTAATGATGATTTCCCTCGCACTTGTTAACGGTATACAATAATGACTGGTAATCAAGTGGTTTCTACCATGTTCGAATTCGACACATGTATTCACATGGTTAGATTCGTACTATAGAGTGGTAGAGATGAAGACCTTGAATCTTTTTTGACAGATTCAGGTTGCGTTGGAGTATATTCAGTTTGTACTGTTGCATAGATCCATGTTGTATGTCTGGTGGATTTGTTCAAATTTGAGTCTTTAACACATAGATCCATAGTGTATTTTTGGTGGCTATGTTCAGATTTGAGTCATATTGGCATGGATCCATAGTGTATGTTTGGTGGCCATGACTTGTCTTACTTGACATGGATCTTTGCATGTCGGAATTTATGCTTTGAGTCATTTGTACTCTGAGTATGGGAATGCCTACCTCATTGATGATATATTATTGTACTTTATTTCCTTGTTTGTTGGCAGGTTTCCGACCGACTGTTCCTTGTTCCCTACACACACTCCATAAATGATTTCAACTATCACTCTGTTCTAACTTCATACTTTGGGGGGCTCTCTGTTACACATTATTTTCGTCATCCCTATGACCGTTAATGATGTAAACCTATCTGTTGCCTTCAGATGGGTCAGTGGCCTGAGTTCCCGAAGAGAGAAGGGAGAAGAACTTCTCCTGAGAAAAGAAGTTGCATTTTCCTTTGTAAAAGCCCTGTAAAAAAGGAAGTTCGGAGGTTGCTATATAGGCAGGGTGCGAGAATGCCTAATTCTCGTAGGTTGCACCATATCTAGGGTGCGAGATGTTCGTAGGTTTCTCTATAGGAAGGGTGCGAGAATGCCTACACGTGGGAAAAACAAGCGTTTTCTCGCATCTTCTAGAAGGAGAAACTTCTATGGTGAAGTGGCATCCAAATGGTTTGGATCTTACTCGCTTTCATGATTTAGTGGGATCATCCTAACCTCCTCACCTTATCCTCTTCAACTTATAAAAGGAGAGGAGTTCTCATGGAGAAAGTTAGCTTTGGTTAGCTTTGGAGCTTTTGGGATTAGCTTGGGTTAGCTTTGGAGCTTTGGTTGGCTTGGAATTATTAGCTTGGTTAGAGTGTCTTTGAGATTTGCTTTGTCAAGATAGATTGTGAGTAGCTATCAGATCCATGGTCTACGAATCCTTGGAGCAAGAAGTGTGTGGGGAATGAAGGACAGTTGGAAGGGACCTTGTGACATCAAGGCCATGGTTGTAATCTCTCTTTCACATTTAATATGATACAGTAATATGATTCTTTCCTATAAATTTCGTTGTGTTTTATTGTATTATTCCTTGATCACATACATAGGTTTATATTGAGTTTATGCTATTACTATCACTTTGGTTGGTTGCGTTCTTTTTGCAGGTTCATCATTGTATGAGCATTGGAACGGAGCTAGGATGGCGATGGCGAGAGGAAGCGACGTTTAAACAGTATGTCCCCTATCCCTCTTTAGTTAGTAAATTCAATATTTAAAACTTAAGGAAAGCGTCATGTTCTAGTGTGTTTTGTTCTAGATCCAGGTGGATCTAAGGAGATCAGTTAGTGTCCGCACCTACCAATTAGTCCGATAACATAGGTATAAAGTGATGTAAAGGTAGTTTGAAAAATAAAAGAGTCCAGTGTAATAAGGGTCATCTGACAAGGATGAATCTCTTATGGAAGATTTAGAAGAAAGAAAATAGGAGGTAGGCCACCAAAAAGTGCATCTAAACAAGGATGAATCCTAGAAGGAAAACCATGGACACATAACAATATTCAACTACATAAGAGGCACCTAACCATGGGTGAATATTTCCAGATTGCTTGGTCATGCTTCAGGTTCTTCCTCTAGTGGAGTCTTTGAGTTGGTACTATTCTAGAGCTGATTGGAGTCTCTAGGTGAAAGATTTCATCCTTCTTGTTTCTGGTCACTGTTCACCATGAGTGATCAGATCTGGAACTTGATGTGCACTACTGGAGAAAGTTCCCTAGTACGATCGCCATTTTGTTAGCACTTTGTAATTTCTCAGGCTAAGGGAGAAATTGATAGAGGTAACCACAAAACCACTTAGATTCAAGGATATATCCCTACAATACTCAGAGAGGGATCTCTCTGTATGATATAACTTTTTTGGATTGGATATTAGGCTAGCTATGCATAATAGGATTTGTTTTTAGAGTTTTTGTTTGAGACAACAAAAGAGGGACATTTTGAAAAATGGAGTCAAGAGGTTAAATGTGATTTGATGAATAAATAATATATACATATGTAATCAGGAGAGACAGTCACATTAGTGGATCCTTATAATTTGTGATATGGAGAGAGGAAAATATCATGGATGATTTCAAATGCAGAGCAAAGCTTATCTGGATTCTGCATTCAATCTTCATAAGAAAACATAAACATTGTTTTAAGCCAGATCAGGGTGTCCTAGACAAATATTGAGCATACTCTTCTTATAAGAAATGAGGAAAGAAAAACAATATGAGAAACAAGAAAATGACAATTTACATCAAGAAACATTTCACCACAGAAACATGACACAAGAATCTGGAAATAAAATGCCTTTGTATTCATCCATTATAGTCGCTTACAAACTTTGAGAATTTTTACAGTAGGTGATGACATTTCCATGTCATCTTTCCATTCAGGTCCCTCCAAGTCGAACCTTTCCTTTCTTAAAAGTCATAGGATTTATAGCCTTTACAAACAAGTTCCAGATCCTATGAAATTGGATCTGATATACTAAAAATAAAACAATATCAAATTAATATGATATGTAGGATTGAGTCCTAATTTAAGGGCCAAACCCTTATCAACAACGTATTCAACAATCCTCGATCTCCTTAGTATTCTTCATAGTCTTCATAATATAGTAGAACATATTTGAATTCCTTCTTTGATAGCTGAGAAATTTTGGCCAAAAATAGAAAGGCCATTTAGTCTTCTTGCCTTATCATATACCTCAAAATATGGAAAGGGACGATGATATGTATCCCTTTAATTATTATCTTTCCATAAAAACCATTCCCACGTGATCTTGAAAAAAAAATCCTCGATCTGAGCAAAAGATGAGTATTCTGCCAGTTCCTATGATTTCAGTGTCTTAGAAATCTAAAATCGTGAGGGTAATCTTTCGAAAGCGGATCTTACAGCAGCTAAAAATGCCTTTTGAAACCCACGCAATGTACTATACTAGATATAAAAAGTATGCAGAATAGAAATAAAATGCTAGAAATGGTAGAATAACAACAATATAACCAGAACAATCACCACAATAGCACTGAAATGATATAATGACAACAACAAAAATAACACTTTGATTCTGAAAGAAATGTTCACAGGCCTCTTCGAGGGGGAAACCTCCAGTTGAGCGGAACTCTATTATAATATTATCCAATCTAGGGTTCTCATACCCTCGACTCCTATTTATACTAAATATGTCTATTAAAAGAAGCATCTAGAGGAAGATCATTCTAGAAGCGGAAGCTTCTATTAGGTCTTCTTACATTCGCCTTATTCTATTTTATTGAAAGGCCTTGTTAATATTGACCTTTATTACGTCTGAATATATTGTTCTACCTATGTGCGAGTTAGGACCCTAACATGTCTTCACCCTTAAAAACAACCTTGTCCTCAAGGCTTGAGATGAGGAAATTGCTGCAACATGGTAGCTGGTTCCCAAGTGGAATCTGCTGGATTTGTATCTTTCCACTGGAATAACACTTCCTTGATGGTTCTCTGACGTAGGTGATGCTCACGCTGGTCTAAAACTTCTTCTATCTATAGCCAAATGGATCATTCTTCAGCTAACTCGGGAAGGTTGGTTTGAATTTGGCACTTATCTCCAATCACATTCTTTAAGCATGAAACATGAAAAATAGGATGTAGCTTCGAATGCCTGGGAAAAGCTAACTGATAGGCTACTTGTCCCACACGCTTGAGAACGGTATAAAGATACACATGATCCCCTTCTGAAAATTGATGTTCAGAGCAACTTTGATATGCTTGTTGCTTCATGCGATTCTGTGCCATGACTAAATTCTCTTTCAGGGTATGGAGAATAGCCTCTTGAGATATAAGTGTTTGGTCAATCGCCTGGATCTTCGAGGCACCCGATAAGTATGAGAGAACCGAAGGTGGCTTCTGTCCATATACCGCTTCAAAAGGAGTCATGCATGTCATTGTATGGTATGAAGTGTTGTACCACCATTCAGCTAGGGATAACCATTGATCCCACTGATTTTTCTTTTCCGAGGAAAAACACCTCAAATATGTTTCCAAACAATTATTGACAACTTTCGTTTGGCCATCAGTCTGGGGATGATAAGATGTACTGAGATGCAATTCGGTGCCTTGTATCTTGAATAGTTCTTGCCAAAAATTTCTTGTGAAAGTTGGGTCGCGATAAAAAACAATAGAGTGCGGCATGCCATGAATCTTGAAGACCTGATCCATGAAAATTTGAGCCAACGTGGATGTTGTAAACGTGTGTTGAAGGGCGCAAAAATGAGCATACTTGGAAAGGCTATCAACAACCACCATGATGACTAATTTATTTCCTGATTTGGGTAAGCTGGTAATAAAATCCATAGATATATCCTTCCAAATAGGAGGTGGAATCAGGAGTGGTTGTAGTGTGCCTGGATATTTGACTCTTTCTCCCTTGTTGCATTGACACACATCACATTCAGCTACAAAATTGTGAATGTATTGTTTCATACCATCCCAGAAAAAGGAACGTTTGACCCTATCATAGGTTTTGGTGAACCCAGAGTGCCTTGTTGTGGGTGTAGCATGAAGATCAGAAAGTACCATGGATTTAAGCTTTGATTTTTTACTTAAATACAAACAACCTTTGTATCGAAGTTCATCATGGAGACAAGAGTACCCTGGGGAAGTTGGAGCATTGAAATGCAATTGTTGGATCAGATGCAAACTTTTGACATCTTGTAGCCATTCTTGGCGAATGGCTTGGAGCCAATCTGGTATAATGAATGAAAGAGAAAAAAGGGATCCTTCATCTTCATATTTTTGGGAAAGTGCAGCTGCAACCACATTATCTTTTCCTTTCTTGTAAATGATCTCATAATTATATCCAAAGAGCTTAGTCACCCATTTTTTTTTTCTGGGGACAAAATGCGTTGTTCCAAAAAATACTTGAGGCTTTGATGGTCTTTCTTAATTTGGAAGCGTTTCGCCAATAGATACGGGGGCCATAGATCAACAGCATGGATAATAACCAACATTTCCTTTTCATAGATGGATTTGCCCAGATTTCATTCAGATAGTTGCTTGCTGGTAAAGGCCAAAGGTCGACCCTCTTGCATAAGGACAACACCAATTCCTTTCCATGAGGCATCACATTCCAACACAAAGGTCTTTGTGAAATCATGAAGGGCTAGGAATGGAGTGGTGCACATGGCCATCTTCAAGGTTTGAAAATCTTGAGCAATGACTGGAGTCCAAGTGAAAGAGTTATTTTTTAGGAGAGCAGTGAGAGGTGTTGCAATCTTCCCATAATTCTTAACAAACTTGTGATAATACCATGTTAAGCCCAAAAATCCACACAATCTCTTAAGAGTCTTAGGGTGAGGCCAGTCTTGCATAGCTTCAATCTTTTTAGGATCCACCCTAATGCCATCCTTTCCAACCAGATGACCCAAGTATTCTACTTCTGAGGCGCCAAAAGCACATTTAGACTGTTTCAGGAAAAGTTGGTGATGGGAGAGTAGATGGAGAACTCGATCAACATGAGAAAGATGGTCTGTCCAATTTTTACTATAGATGAGGATATCATCAAAGAAAACTAAGACAAAATGGCGGAGAAAAGGATGGAAGACATGATTCATGAGGCTTTGGAAGGTGGAGGGGGAATTACACAAGACAAAGGGCATGACCAAAAAATCATAGTGGCCCTCATGAGTTCTAAAGGCAGTCTTGGGAATGTCTGCCTCTTTCATACGTATTTGGTGGTAGCCCGAATGAAGATCAAGTTTAGTGAAGAATTGGGCGCTGCTCAATTCATCCAGGAGGTCATCAAAGACATGAATGGGGAATTTGTCTTTGATGGTAAGTTTTTTGAGGGCATAGAAGTTAGGACACATTCACGAAGAACCTTCTTTCTTCATGACCATGACTACAGGAGAAGAGTAGGGCCTTGTACTAGGGTGGATAACACCTGCATTAAGGAGTTCCTGGACCATTTTCTCAATTTCATTTTTTTGGGAAAAGGGGTGACAATATAGATGGATATTGGGAGGAAGTATTTTGGGTACAAGGGGAATGGAATGATCATGAACACCACGGGAAGGAGTGAGTCCTTGGGGAGTGGAAAAGACCAATTGATGTTTAGAACGGATGGCTTGGAGATCTTGTGGGACCGAGGGTGTCTTTGTTGCTTGTATGGCATGGAGTTGGATGATAAAACCAGAATGACCTTTTTTGAGAAGATTTTCCATGTGATGGGAACTAATGATCTTAGGTGAACCCGCGATGATGCCTTGGAACTTATATTGGTGGCCCTCCTGGTCGAATTGCATGGTTAAGTATTTAAAATTCATGAGAATGGGACCCAAAGTCCTTAGCTAGTTTGCACCCAACACAATGTCACAACCTCCCATGTCGATAGAAAACATATGGGATTTCAGGTGGTAGTCACCAATTTGGAGACGCACATTTTCACAACGCCCTCCACATTTCATGGAACCACCATTGGCAATCATGATTTGGAAATTATTGATGACATGGATGTAGCAATGAGTTTCTTGGGCAATGCAGCGATGAATAAAATTATGGGTGCTGCTACTATCAACCAGAATGATGACCTTATGATACTTGATGTAACCGATTATCTTAAGGGTTTGGGGAGCAGAGAATCCAGTGAGATCATTGAGGGAAATGACCGGTTCTACTTCAAGAGGGTCTGAGGGAGAGGTTATGTCAGTGGATTCAGGTGACTCGGACATAAGGAGAGTTTCTACATCCTCTTCCAAAATATCCTCAGAGATGGCCATAAAAATATTTTTCTATTTACACTTGTGGCCTGGGAAATATTTGTCATCATAGTTATAACAAATGCCTTTGAGTTGGCATTTATCCATTTCATCCCTAGTCGATTTTTGGATCTTTAGTGGAGCAGAGGGAGTAGTGGGATTTACTGGTTTAGGGCGAGGGATAAAGGAGGGTTTTCAGTTTTGAGAAGATACAACATGTTGTGCTTATTTATCTCTTTTAGTAGTCTCCACCCAACTCTGAGGCCAAGCCATGAGGACATGGGCCCAAATCTCATCCTTGAGTCCGCTGATAAAACACTCTCAGAAAAAGGCATCAGACATGCCCTCTGTTATGAAGCCAGGCACTCAAAGGAAGCTATAAAGTATTCCACTATTCCTAATTGTTTCAACTTTGTCAAATGACCCAAATGGTTGGTGTCAGTGTCAAATCATTCATAAAGCTCTGCCACAAAGTGTGTCCAAGCAATATACCCTTGACGAGAAGTTTTTCTCCATTGCCACCATTACCAACGTTCTTGATATAGATGGAGAAAATCATACCAGAGTTTGTCCAAGTCGTCTGTAATGCCATATAAAGAGAAATAATGTTAGATTTGGGTTACCCAACTAGCGGGGTTTGAGCCATCAAATCTGGTCACATCGACCTGCGAAAGGCATAGGTCACGTTGAAAGTGATGGTTCTGAAAGTTATGGGAATGATAGGAATGGTCACCTTCAGTATGTGGAGGTGAGGAAGAGGAAGGGTTATCTGTAGGGATATGCAGTTTGGTGCAGAGTGTCAAAAATACAGATTCAAGCTGGGTGGTGAGGTCTTGCTTGATTTCCTCCATTGAGGATTGCATAGTTTTATTGATGGTGACAGCATTGACACTAAGTTATTTCACTTCTTGTTGGGTCTCGATGAGACCAGATTGTAAGGTGTTGAAGTGAGATTCCAAGTCTTGGCTATGGGTATGGGCCATGAGGATGGGGGAACTGAAAAGGGGCAGGCGGGGTCAATTTTTTTTCCAAAAAATATATGGATGAATGTGATAAGGGCAAAGAGATGAATCCAATGGAATAAGTCTCAAATAATGGTGAACAAATTTCCAGATTTTTTTTTTTTTTTTTTTTTTACACCTGTAGAGTTATACTCCGGTCTGAATAATACTGCAGTGATGAAATGCCCAAATGATTAACCAGAAATAAAAGTGTAGTGATTTGGCAACCCAAAAACAGTTGCGTGACAATAGATCTTGTCTGTTTTAATTTGTTTATGTTTCTATCCCCAAGGGTTAGGCATTCAAAGGTTCTACAGACAAGGGTTTTCTCTGTGCTATAGCTCTCTGATATACATGTGGGGTCCAAAAATAGTACTCGAACCAATATCTCATGGCACTAACTAAGGAGGATAGACCGTACCCTTAGCTGTACTACCCGACTACCCATGTACTAGAGAGTATCTTCCCGAGTGTTGTTCTTGGTGACACTATAACAGTCAGGCGGCCGATTAGTTTATCTAAAGAGGGATTCGGGTAATCTAGGATGATTCGTACACATGTGTTGTCTGATGAAATACCAATCAAAGGGGTACCAATAGGGGTTACAAGGGTGGCCAAGATATGTTCTCTTAAGTACCACTTGTATTTCCTACGTGTATGAATCCCTCAACTGTGGGTTTATGCACGTAACGACAGATTTCTATGGCTTAAAGATGTCAGAATATGTCTCTACCCTGAAAAAAACTTTAACCCACACTTTCTGTCGAGGAAAGAGATCTGATACCACTTGTAATATACCAGATATAAAAAGTATGCAGAACAGAAATAAAATTCTAGAAATAGCAGAATAACAACAATATAACCAGAACAATCACCACAATAACACTGAAATGATATAAGAAGAACAACAAAAATAACACTTTGATTCTGAAAGCAATGTTCACAGGCCTCTTTGAGAGGGAAACCTCCAGTTGAGCGATGCTCTATTACAATATTATCCAAGCTAGGGTTCTCATACCCTCGACTCTTATTTATACTAAATATGTCTATTAAAAGAAGCATCTAGAGGAAGATCCTTCTAGAAGTGGAAGCTTATATTAGGTATTATTACATCTACCTTATTCTATTTTTTTGAAAGGCCTTATTAATATTGACCTTTATTACATACGAATATATTGTTCTACCTATGTGCGGGTTAGGACCCTAACACGCAAGTTGCCGAAACCACAGGCTTTGAAAATCTTCATCAAAAATTCAAAATTGAAATTCCTTCAATCTTTCAAACTTCAAGGTTACTCATTCAAGTTCTCTGCAACCTATGCTAGATTCTCCAGGCCTAGATGAGCTATAGGATTTTCATATTTGAGCATTAGTTTCACCTTCAAGCATCTGGCTACCTTGTGCAACTTCTTGTTTTCTTCAAGCAACCTTTTGTTCTTCTTTTCCAATTTAACATGCATTTTAGCTAGTCTTTGCAAACAGTCTATTACCTATGATGATGTCCTTGTGATGGTCTCATTTTGGTATTTGACCGAATTTTCCAGTAACCTCATCTCCATGACTTCTTCCTCAAGATTTTTGATCTTCTTTGATGCTGACTTACTGTGTTTTCTTGTTGATGCTTCAGGGGCCTCCAGATCTTGAATTTCAGGTGAGAAAGCTACTTTTTCGGGAGCTTAAAAATCAAGGTCTTCATGCTCAGAAATTTGGATTCCAGGTGTTGTTTATTCAAGATATTATTTATCATGAACCTCTTCTTCTATAAGCTCTACCTCCTCCTATGAATCTGTATAAGGCAGGTTCAAGACATTTTATCATAGGCACTAGTTTTCCCTTCTGTATCTTGGCGGAAATCAAGCTTCTTTTTGGATCTTTTGGAATTAGAAGAAGAGGTTGGCTCCTCTGTAATCACTGAAGAAATGGCTCTTCTTTTCCTTTTACTACTCTGGGGTGTTGAATATTTATTGGATGAAGTCTTTTTTTGTCCTTAGGCTGGGGTTTTGGTTCAAATTCATCCCAGAAGAGAAAATGTTCACAATTCTTATCCCTCCTCTGCAATTCTTCAAGCACTATGAGTTTGATAAGGCTATGATGGAAAATCCTACCCTGCACCTTTCTAGGTTTGGCCTGGACTTGGTGTGCCATTTTTGTCAAACTTCTATGGAGGTAGAAGGGCAGATTCAAAGGACACCTACCTGTGAAATGTTTCATGAGCTTGAAATGGTAGAGAATCAATCTACCATATATGCCTTCACATGTAATATATACCTAGATTTCTTTGAGTAAGTGTTTCCATTTTTCCTCCAAGTAGGATCTAGGGGTATATTTCTTCCAGATAATACATTTGTGTTCAGGCTTGAGATAATACATGAACTCGATGTCTTTAGTAATGGTTTTTTAAAACCATCTTTCACCAGTCCCAAGTATATCTGTTGCTTCTGCAACAATGGCTCCATCAACCTGCATCTCAATTGTTCCCACTTTGGCCTTGGCTTCATCAAAGGTTAAGGAAAATTCCTCAGCCACTCCTTGGTGAAAACCTTGTAGTTTTTCATAGTACTTGTAGCATCCAGCATCTCTGAACATATGGAAAATCTCAGGGTGAGATTCCAGATATTCTATATCACTAAGCTCTTTCCTGAGCAGAGCCCCTCCCTTCTTCATCAACAAAACCAATTATCAACACCTGCAATACAATAAAATCGGGCTTGGGGAGACATAGTGGCGCTGATAGAGGACAAATTGAAGCTCGAGAAGAGGAAAAATGTGTGATATGGGGAAAATGTTTGAATGACAATATTTTAGAATAAACGCTAAATAAAGAATGAAACTCAAATCATAATGATGATTGCATAATTCGACTAGGACAAAAAACCACCTAAGAGATTAGGTAAAAAGTGAATGATGTGAATTTATGGTGATCTTAGTTGGTAACAAAGAACTCAGATCTACTAGATTAGGGTTTAATAGATTTCACCAAATAATCATATCAGACATACATCACTTGCCCATATCATATCATGATCCAATTCCAGTCAATTTCGGCAGCAGGTGAAGCTGTCTTTTTAATCATTATTGTGATTTCAGTAGCTTAGAGCACCTCACACATGTTGTTTTAGCTATCGAAAGTGACATCTTTCAACAACTTAGGATTATTTGAAAAATGGCCCTTAGCTGTCGAAAGTGAAATGTTGGAGTTTTTTCTAATAAAAGTACAGACTTATCACTTCTTGAAAAGACAAGTCTAAAACTCATCTTAAAGACACTTAACTCAAGAATAAAAAAAAAACTTTCATCTAATGACCATCCTATCACCTAATGACAATAAATTGGAAAATTTATTTCAGGAGATAACAATACCAACAAGCCAGGAACTTTTTCATGAGACCCACAAATAATATATAAATCATCAGATCTCCTATCATTACAGGACACTAATATAAGCAAGTTTTAGGTTTTTGTCAGTCTTTCTTCATTTTTCTTTCAGGCTCTACATTAATGTATATACAATGTATCTGTGTCATAGTTTTGATGAAAAATCCCTCTTTTTTGTTGTTTGCTTAATCAACACCATCAAGATACTAGAGGTGGGAAACGGTGACATGTGAATGGGGCCAACGTTCAAATGTTTCAAATTGTATATGTATGCATTGAAATTTGACTTGGATAGACTATTCACATTCCTTAACGATATGGGAGGGTTTATGGACTCAAATTTGACTGACACACCCACTTTCTTCCATCATCAATTCATCATGGAAACCATAAACCCTATTTTTCATATGTTTTAGTAGATATGTTAATGATTCCAAGTTTCATATTCGTATTTGACTGAAGGTATAACTAGCTTGCAAAGTATCAAATTGAGATTTCAAATTGATAAACCAAATATGAAATGAATCCAAGCATCATTTGCTATCGTCGCAAGAGAGATGAATGTTTGGCTCATTTGAGATCTTTGGAGCCCCTTTCCTATTTAGTGGGGCTTCTCAGGTTGTTTCATGTTCATCGAGGCTTATGAGGTTTATTCCTCCCCCCTCCCCCTTGGGGCATGGAAACAATTCCTATGTATCCATATTATTTACAGACATGATTCTTCTATGTTGGACTTGACCCCATTGTTCTAGGAATTTCTATGTATGATTTTTAATATCACTATATTATACTTTGTCACATATTTTCCATCCCCATGTTGTACTATATTGAGACCCCATTTTGTCTCATTCACTTGGCTCCCTTATGCCACGCATACCATTGTATCATTTTTATGAGATTTTTTAATGAGTATGGATATGCCTAACTTGTCCCTATTGGGATCTTGTA
Source organism: Picea engelmannii (assembly GCA_009831015.1). Taxonomy (NCBI): domain Eukaryota; kingdom Viridiplantae; phylum Streptophyta; class Pinopsida; order Pinales; family Pinaceae; genus Picea; species Picea engelmannii. The sequence goes on along the minus strand of ML809840.1, from coordinate 42,716 downwards.
CACCTATCACCTTTTGACTTTTTTGTTGATAGGTGGTACTCTATGGTTCATCCGCAGGCGGTCCTCCTTCCTTAGACACTTGTCTCCCTCAGTCCTCTATGAGCATTGCAAATAAATTTGTGATGTATTTTGGTCATACAATTTCCTCCTAACCTCACACATCATGGGGAAGTATGTTATCACCTAAAAAATACTCAAATGTGACATTTCCATAAGTTTTTGTTGAAATATACCATTATCAACATGTTTACTATCCATTTCACCTCACTTCCCACCTCCACTAGACCTCTATAAGTCACTAGGAAAAATCCTAATTTTGACCAATTAAAGCTAGCACGAATAATATCCCTAAAATGTGTGTCATCGTGGCGAAGGTACCCCCAAAAGATACACTGACCCATCAAAATCACAATTTTGATTGTTCCCAGCCCAAATTTTCTAGAAAGGGAAAGTAGTTATCAATGGAAATTTCTAAACTCTAGTTGATATTCCTAGCCTTGATTTTTTCATATTTAACGACTATTTTATGACCATGTCAAGGGTGTTTAACCACTACTTTTCCTATAAATAAATTCCTGAGGTCATTCCATCCATCCATCCATCCATAGTAGGTACATGTGGCCAAAACCACACTAGATATCTTCAGGACTCCTTCCTCTTGATAGTGTTTTTTGTGTTTTGATCACTCAACCAAGGAGGGGATACATACACATCAATCAATTCACAGACCCTCCCAAGAATGAGGCTTTGGAGCCACATATTCAAAAAGTATGCCCCCTAGGTGATATCTTTGATCTTTCTATTCGTTATGGAGATATTCTTTGCATTATTTCAAACTATTTTTTCATGCCTATTGTTGTAATTTCTTGGTTTTCTTTCTTGTCACATGAATATACTAGGGTTTAAATCTTTGTCAAGCATATTTATGATATGGTTTTCATGTTCTACTTTCATTTTTGTCGGGATATAATTCATAACCATTAGATTGGTACATTGTGTACACCATTGCTGCAATTTATACCCAACACTTGGTGATAATTCTACTTATCTTGTGAGAGGAGTGCTTGGCTCCATTTCCTTCTAGATTCCTTAAGGTGATGTTATTGACTGATTTTCTATTGATTCCTGGTTTGAAGAAAATTTTTCTTTCAGTTTGTTGTATGATATATGTACATTGGAGAGTTGCATTTGAGGGACAACATTGCACCATCAATGCTTGTAGTTTATCTAGTCTAGGGACTTTTGCTAGAGGGGTGAGAGAAGGTGGTCTTTATGAGTTACTTGTTGATCTTGTGGGACTTGTAAATTCTAGTGAGAAGCTATATTATCCTTCTATAATTGAGGAGGCATGTGCATATAATTCATGGTAGGATGCCCTAGAGACAGGTCCAAAACCTATTGTGGAATTAGTGATTAATTCTAAGATTACAACCGATGTGAGTGCTATACACTATAGGGACAAGGTTACTAAATTATATTAGATAGAGGGTGTTGACCATGATGTTACTCTTTCATAAAGATTTGTCAAAAATATGGAATTTACCTAGTTCATTTTGTTTTAGTTTCCATAGGTTTTGAGGTTCATGAGAGATATTATCATTTTCATATGATGTTCATCACATTATGTGGGTTGTTACCTATACCATGAGATTGGTATTTTAGGATGTATGTGACTTATGCATATTTATATATTTATGAATTTGATAGATGTGATTCACTTGTCTTGGTCGTGTATGGAGATATGATTATCTTTCAGGATGTATTAAATATATAATTATGTGATGTTCGTTGATTTTGGCCCATTATGTTTACTTGAGGGATGATGGAGTTAGGTAGGTGTATTATGACCCAAATTTATGCTCCTTGAAATTCACAAGTGGTTAGCACTCATTGAAGGTTCGAGATGATGTGATAAAATCCTAAGCTTACAATAGATCACGACAGGCTCCTATTCCTCTTTCCTGACAACAAATCTCCTGTGATCTGGTACAACAAATATTTTGCGATCTGGCTAGAATGTGACCACCAGAGAAGACAACGAATGATTCTTGACAATAGTTTTCAGGGTCTATTGGGGGTAACAACAGTGATATGCACCCTCTCTTAAGCTCTGGCAGTCAGAATATGTGACAATTTGCAAGAAATTCCTTGCAAATGGTGGGAGAGATTCAATAATCAAATCTATAGAGGCAACTTGCTCTCTCGTTCAATTCTGGAAAACATCAAATTCTTCAGCAACTTAACAGTAACAACGATCCTTCAATGCAGTGCACCCCCTTCAAAACTCTTCAACAACTTGAAGATGTGACCTCCTCCATGCACAATGAATCAGAGTTTGACAGACGACTTGTCCACGCAGTAGATTGATGGAAGACTCCTGGTGAGATAGATAGATGGCTCCTCCATGTAGCAACTTAACAATCGCTAACTTGATTTGATTATTATAAGAGTGTTTGGTCACTTTGCACATAAACCTATTACTAATAAGTGGTAACAACATAAATTTGGGTGTTAATTGGGTTTAGTTTGTGATTGTTATCTTGTACACCAAGACTAATGAAAGACAAAGATATTTAAAAAAATAGATGAAATTTGGTGAATAAAAATATTTATAAAAACGTTTTTGCAAATACATAAATTCATTCTTTTGGTAAATCAACTAAATTTATATTGATATGCAGCTTATATGACAATACATTGATGAACTTTTTTTAACCCATAATGTTTTCAATCTGCCTTCTAGTTCACACTAACCATTTTCATTGACCATCTCATATAAAAGGATGTCAATATCAACAAGATAAATGAAATCCATGTTCAAATTTGTCTCTAATAACAAGATAAATGCCTAATTGTTGTATGTGACCCCCTTGTTTGTGGGACAAGGGATCCCCTCCACCTAGTGATTTGACTCGTAAAGTATACAAAAGTATATATATATATATATATATATATATATATAAATTAAAAAATAAATAAATAAACAAAACATAAAACATTGTAACAAAACCCACACCCATATGTTATAATATATAAATTAGATATTATATATATATAAATTAAAAAATAAACAAAAAACAAAACCTTAAACCCTTTTAACAAAAATGAAGCCCCCATTTGTGTATGCATATCCCGGCCGCACGATCCATACACCCACATCCCTACACTCCATACCTCCGCATCCTTGTGCACTCCATACCCCGACCGTATCCCTGCACTCCATAACCCTGCATCACTGCACACCCATGGTGATATGTCATATCCTCGAGCCCAATATTGATCCATATCCCCGCAATAGTAAAGAGGATTGTCATATCCCTGTGACAACATACTGGCCATATATGGAGAAAGAATCCACAAAGAGAGGATAAATACTAGGGAATGGACAAACCAGGAGAGAGAGGACACAAACAGAGGAGAAAGAGGGCACAAAAAGAGGAGAAAGAGGTCGAGCGCCTGATTATATCCCGAGTGGAGATCAAGATTTGTAAATAAACTACACTATGTATAAAGATATGAAACTGATACACAATTTTCTTCAGTGTGTTTAATGCAATTCCTCCAAGTTTCACTACTTGGAACCTCTCAAAAAAGGAGTTATAGCAAAAATGACATACCTTGCTGAATTCTAGCTTATTCTAGAGAGCGACCTTGTAGAGCATGCCCCTCACAAAATGTTTGATGAAATGATCTGAAACTATTACAAATAATACTATAGAATGTAACCTAACCAACACATTTGGTCTCATATAATTTGGATATTTTATTAATAAGTTATGACATTTGTACCCGAAACACCTGATTCTGACTAGTTTCAGGACTGGCCACAAACCCTATTTTCCACGGAGTGTAACTCCCAAAATACAACGACCCACAAGCTTAATTTTTAACCACATATACTTGGATATGTTTTATCACTTGCATATAAATTTAAGGATCTGAATCATTATAGAAAAAACATTATAGTGAAAATGGTGAGATGACCTGTAAATAACATACCTTAGAAAGCACCATCAAAAGAATTTATCCTTCCTTACATTTCGGCCTTCTTTTCTTCACTTTCCTCAGAATTTCGGCTTAGATATCATTTTTTTTACCTCAGACACCTATATATATTCAATATGCTCAAGTGTGATTCAAATGAGAGAGCCTTGCCTCTTATTTATACTCTCCAAGTAGCTTCCTTAAAAACATCTTCTAGGTCACTTGGCCCACTTTCCTTATTTTAGGGTTGG
>ML809840.1:0-38431 GCA_009831015.1 Picea engelmannii | reverse complement strand
TTTTGGGGCTTCTAGATGACATATGAGGGTGCTCCAACTTCGTAAGTCCATAACTCTCAAACCGTGAGGAGTTATGTGACATTCTACATACCACCAGAAATGGCATGACATGTAATATCCATATAGAATAGTATTATCTAAAAATATATCATAACTCATACCGTTACCCATCAGACAAACTTGGGTCCATTACCCAAACCTGGGGTCTCCAACTTCTCATGGCCATAACTCTCTAACCGTGAGGAATTATGTGATGTTCCACATACCACTAGAAATGACATGACAAAAACTATCCATGTAGGATATTTTCCCTGACAAATTCACTTTCCTTCATCTTACTATTCCACAATTAAGCATGGGTTCTCTTACTCCACAAAGCGTCTTCCCGTGAGGGCTTTCACCATAAGGGGACCACTTTGGAGTTCATGCATATTTACTTCTTATCAACCATGAAAAAAAAATAATGAGTCATATTTACATAAAAAAATATTGGTTCCATTACCCAAACCTTTGTGCTACAGGGCTTTCTTCAAGGGTTGACATCAATGACAAATAACCTTAATCAACAGATCCTTCACCATCTTCACCAGTAAGATCTTCTTCGCCTTCTTCACTTGCAAGGTCTTCTTCCATTTCATCTTCTTCACTGAGTGAAAGCTCTCAAGCTAGTAAGTTGGTGAATAAAAAGAAGAATAAAATGAAGAATAATAAGAAGAAAAATAAGAAAGGATCCAAACTTCCAACCACTGCCGGACATGTTGGAAAACAACCAATTACTATTGATCATGTTGGGAGTGTTAATTATGTCAAGATCACCCAAAAAACCTGTAAGCCCAAGTACCCTTGCAGGATTTGTAAGAGTAGCCATCTTCTTAAGGATTTCCATGGTCTATCCAAGGTTATAGAAGCATGGCCTACATCTCCTTTCCCGAGTGGAGATCAAGATTTGTAAATAAACTACACTATGTAATTCATCTGGTCTGGTAGAGTAACGTGGCACAATTACACCTCCATGTCAGTTGGCAACTAGACACACTACTTAATCCCTCAAATGCATGTTTTCTGAGGTGGCAAACTACTTTCAATGCAAAATACTACAATTTTATTCAATTATGTAAACCTTAAGCTAACTTTTTGACTCAGTAGTCCTCAGATATAGATCTGGCCAATACTTATTGAGTGGCCATAATGAAACATTGACATATATATTCCATTATAATTAATTCCATCCTAGGAGAATATATGCTTAATTTCAATTTTTTCAGACCAAAAGGTAAATTATCATTATAAGTAATCGTAGGTTTTATACAAAGAAAAACTTAGATAAATTTTATTCAGACATCGCAACTTGAAGTTGTATGAGGCTTTTGCCCTCATAGGAAAAGTTGTTTTATCACGACATGAGGAAGAACCCCTCTAGTCCATTGCTAGTAAAGTTGCATCTAGGAAGTGAGGGCCATTGTCAAGCAAGCTTGAGGTGGTAATGTGTAATTTTAACACTTTCTTGTCACAATGTCATTCTGACTAGATTCAATGCATCATTTAATATCTATGATCTATAATTGCTTTGCATATTGAGGAGTATATCTAAACCTTCATAGAATATTCCTTAAGAAGCACTAAATATGGGATTGTCATAGCCTTAATAGAATATTCCTTAAGAAGAACTAAATATGGGATTGTCACAGTGCAATTGCAGTAGTCCTCAAACTTAAAACAATTGGAGATGACGTGAGAGTAAGATAGTAAGTGAAAACACTTCTAGTCAATTCATTTTCTCCCAAACACAAGCAGAGATTCTCAATCACCAGCCATGGCTGGTTTTGGTAAAAACAAAAGAATTTGCTAATAACATCAAATGAGTTAGCTTATGGGGATGAAAAAATTCTTCTGGTATAGAATCATTAAGCTGATCATGGGACAAATACAAGGCATAGAGGTCTCACACTGGTCATCCTTGGTTTATAAGATTCCATGCATTGGCTCCATAATTTCCATAGGTAAGCACAAGATTCTCAGGCAAATGAGATGCTTATTGAACTTGAATTTTAGACAAAAGCACCCCAGTTAGCTTTGCCTTTGAGGGAAAATATTTTTTTGAGAAAGAATATTTAATTTGTTAAGAATGCTCACAATTATAGATAGAAAAACATAAGTAAGAGCTAGTTCTGATGACTTGCTTCACCCATGCAGCCACTTTGGACATGGTCAATATTTTGTTTGGGTCATGCATAACAAAAAGCTCTGCAATAACATCCATTATTAGCTTTGCAGACACTCTACATTTAATTGTAAATCCAAACTACCATCTAGAGTAATTGTTGTCTGGTTGATTAGGGGCACTACCCATTTGATAGTGTTGGGTGGATCAAAATCCATGTCATATTCTTTTCTTCCACTCAGAATCTCTCTTAAAACCTCAGAAAATCTGTATACATCACTATTCTCTATAAAATTCCAAGACCTATAGTAATATTAATCAATATATATAGTGTTATCTCCTGAAATAATTTTTCCAATTTATTGTCATTAGGTGATAGGATGGTCATTAGATGAATTTTTTTTGTTATTTTTGAGTTAAGTGTCTTTAAGATGAGTTTTAGAATTGTCTTTTCAAGAAATAAGCGGTCTGTACTTTGAATGTAAAAAATGCCAAAAATCAGCTTTTGGAAGCTAAGGGTCAATTTTTTATGTGCTATAAGCTACCGAAATTTGCAGCTTTCGGCAACAAAGGATGCTCTATTTTGGTCCTGTTAGTTGCAGAAAGTCCAGAAATTTTCTAGAATTCACAGAAAGTCAAAATTTGACTTTTCTAGAGTGTATTTAGGAGAAGATGATGACTATTACCCAATGATATTATCAAATATCATCCATGAGTGTAGGTGGCACTTCATTTCATCAATAGAAACATTCTAGGAATCAAATCCTAAAATGTAGGATTATGACTAGATTTGGAAATCTGGATTTTCCTATTTTAGTAACTTTATTTGGAGACAGATTATGATAATATGGAAAGGTATTTTTGTAACGTTAGAGAGGTTGGTTACAATAAAGATCTCCTATTCAAAAACCTCTCTCAATTTTCCAAAATATGTTTTTATTTGAGATATATAGGTCAATATTTGAGCAGCATATTTCCAGAAATTTCTGTCTTTTCCAGCCACCTCACAAATTCGAATTTGAGTTAGGAAAAGAGGTTATTAGATCCATATTTTGAGGATATTTAAACTAATTTTAAAATATTATTTAAGCTCATATATGCAAGAGTGCTAAAGGTTGGACTTTGTAGACTCTTTCATACATTGTACTCTCAAGCTTCTCATTTTCATATCAGTAATACAAGATTATTTTTCCATCACTTGTTCAGTTTTTCATCTTCTTATCTATTATACACTTGCACTTGGATATTATGATCATATTGTTCTTGTTTGTCTAATTCCTGATAACTATCATATTATCATTGCATTGATGAGTTAGAATTGCATGTATTCTTTCCTTATCCTTTTGCTTGTAGATGCAAAGTGCAAAGTGCAAAGATATGAACTTCCCTTCACTACATTCTTAGCTCTGCATGCATAAAACTGTCTAAGGAAAAATAATGGGATTTTGGCCAAACTTGCAATGGGGTTTTTTTTGAAGGGCTTAAACCTTGTAAAATTGTATCTTAGAGCACTAAAATTGAACATAAATAAATAAAAAAACCATTAAAGAGAACCTTCTTTATTATTGGTCCATTTAGGATTGAACCACACATCCCCATTGGGAGTCTTTTGGTCTATAAGATTCATCCCCTTCTAGTTCTTCCACCTCTTCAAGCAATGGAAGTTGGATGATGCATAATGTAGGAATGGATGGATTTTCGTGAAAATGTGGGATGTATGTTGCATGGATGTTGTATCAACAAGGTGAAGCCCTCGTGATCCTTATGAGTATTCAAGATGTGTATGGTGGTCTCTATAATCATAAAAGTTTACTATGTTAGAAATAATGATATTTGATTCAATGTTGTATAGGTGTACTAAGTGAAATATGACATTTGCATGGTATTTTTAAAATTTGGGTCATTTTGCAGTACTGCACACATAGTAATCTATCAAGAAATTATCTCTTTGCTTAAAACCTCTTGCTCCTTCCCATAGCTAGTTTTCATCGAAGTTGAATTTCTTGCATTTCATTTTCCTCTTGCATGGTTTAAAGAGTCGATTCAAAATGCCATCAGTTTCACGACCAATCCTTTGAGTAACAACAACCTAAAATCAATTGCTAATTAAAATTTATCTATCAACTTTTCTAGGGCTCTTCAAACCCATATTAGCTTAGGTGTAGAGCTTTGGAATAGGATTGTGAGAATAACTTTCCAAAGAAACTAAACAAACATAAATCCTTGAGTTAGGGAGTGAAATCCAGTTGCTATATCACTAACTTTGGGAATCCCTTATAACACAAGGGTCAATCACAAGGTCGCATTGGGGCCCTCAGAGTAATCAACCCTTCTTTGTTGGTCTTGGTGTTGACTGTCGACTATCCCCCTTCTGCTTTGGTATAGTAGGTGGTACCATAGAGGCCATAATATTCTAGAATTCCTACACAAGGTGACAACACATGGAAGGTGGTGGTGTACCTGGGATCGACGTTGTCTAGACTCACTCAGACTCCTTGTAGGGTTTCCCACTGCTCGGTGAGGTAAATTGCACCAGGGCGTTAGTTCGTTAAGCAGGTTGTCAACGTAACTTTCCCCTTCACGCATTGATTCTGTGATGTTGGATTCCATCACCAACTAGCGCTTCTTTGTGAGAAGGTTTGTTTACATGCTTGACTCTTAGATTAATTAGCACGTGTTGTTTTTTCTTTTTAGTTGGCCTTAGGATTGAGTTTGTGTCTAATGTCATCAGTTTTGGGTTCATTCCTCATTTGATCAATACAAAATATGGATACAATTAAAATAAAATGTAATAAAGAGGTAACAAATAGTTCATACCTAACTTACGTCTTATAATTCTCCAACATTGTTCTTTACACTTAGTGAAACAAACACCAAATGGAATGTTTTACACAAGGTCAATGTAGAATGCTATTCTTATCTTATTCTTATCGCCATAACTAACTTATTCTTCAACTTGCATTGAACAAAACTAATATTTGTATAGTTCTAATCTTGGCTTGAACAAAACTAATATTTGTATAGTTCTACTCTTGTATCGAACAAAAGTAATATTTGTATAGTTCTACTCTTGGCTTGCCTTAGACATATTGCCAACTAAAACACCGAATATTTGCAACACACCAACTGATGGTTGGATTTATTACTCCATAGCATTGACCCTCATCTTCAATGGGCATTTCTTATAATAATTCTAATTTGCACAAATACAACAAACAACAACCTTACTACTATTTTTTTCTTAGATCCATATGATAAATTTATCATTTCCTTAGTGTTATCACATTAATATGTCCTTAATATGTCCAAAATAAAGAGGGATATCACATTAAATTAGGTGGTTGACCACTAATATTGGTAATTGCACCGTAGTCTAATTGTGCATCCAAAACTAAAGATATAAAATTTTTATTTAGAACTTTGAATATGATGATGGACTACTAACTAACAACACGTGCACATGCAACTGAAGGTACAACCAAACAGGTACCTGTCATATATTTCTTCGTTGAGTGAGGAAATCTTAGGACAAATAGAGGTTGGAAATGAAACTCCATCTAGTAGATATGATAAGAAAACAAGGACCAGAGGTGAAAAAGTCAGAATAAAATTTTGTAGACACATGAAATTTTTTCTTGCCGAAGGAGGATCATGCTCTTATGATGATGCGATCATAGGAGACATAAATGTTCCACTCAGGTATAAGCATATTTTGAAACAATGGGTACCTAAAGAACTACCTCCTATAGATGTTTACTTCATTGTCAACAATAGGACATATCGCATTGCACCATCCTCCTTGCATGGCTTGGGGCTATTTTCCATGGATGGAATAATTGTAAAATACAATACAGTAACTGAATTGATGGACTATGTCAGGCCATGTTACAATTATAATGATTGGATGCAGCTGGTCCAGTACATGCAAAGTATGCAGAGGTATGCACTCGCCGCAAATTATATACAACTAATAAACAAGGATAAAAATAAGGGAGTGACTATCTATATTGATGGAAGGCCTAAAGCTTCTGGCAATATTGCAGGGTTTATAAACAACACATGACCTAGGACAACAAATAAACAACCGAATTGGATATATGAGGGACGTGAAGAGAATTGGGTAGTCTTGTGCGCAATAAAAAAGATAGCTCCCGGGGAAGAGTTATTAGTGGATTACCATTTGAATTGAATAGAAACATTGACTAATGTTGTGCAGGTTCTTATGCAACACCTGTTTAAGAAATCTCTACTTATTGCATTATATTTTTTTATTATCTTTAACATTGTTGTAAATATTATCTTTAACATTGTTTTTTTGTTATCATTGACAATTTTTTAAATATTTGGGGGTTCTAATTATATTATAATGTGGTAGGATGATCGTGGAAAGGGGCCAACCACAGAACATGTAAATGATTATCAATTTCCACTTTCATTTTACGTTGTTTTTATTATTTGCTTATATAATTTTATTGAAATAACATTGTTTTTGTTGAAATTATATGTAGTCCGAAGGCCATGTTGATCATGATTCCGCCGATGAGGAGGGGTTTTGTTCATGAGTTGATCCGATTGTCTTAATAAAAAAAATTATCATTAAAGCTAACAAGGAACTTGCTAGCTTCTTAGATCGTCCAGATCAAACTCCTGACAAAGAAAATATCAAGCTCCTTATCTCACAACTTAACACACATAAGGTAATAACCATAATTTAAAGTGTTTTTGTTAATGTACTCATATGTTCAATTAGAATACTGTTCTTTAACTTTTACATTATCTCATGAAAAAAAATTTTCTTTTTTATAAAGTAATTTTTGGAGCCTGTTCAGCCCAGTGTTGGTAGTAGTGGTGCTACAAAGACGCTACAGAGTCCTGATGCGGGCGGTCATACAGCTGTTAGAGAACTATTTACTTCTCCATCTTCCACACCTAATTTAGATAGGATCCATGACACGCACCGCCATACATCCACACCTCGATTAGAGTCTAGAGACGGTGGTAGAGACGAGGATCATAGTAATGTGGTTAAGATGGTTGCATTTCCTGGAGCTAGATGTGTGACAAGCATGGGGACCCTTCCGTGCACATTTTTGGTCGACAATAATGGACTTCCATTAGAACAATCAAGACTCCCAGATAGTTTTAATACATATTTTAATCATTTAATGTTATCCTCATACATAAATCAGCTAGATTATTAATTTTAAATTAATGATCATATCTTTTTGTGTGTAGGAAACAACCTTTTTTATAGGCACAAAGAGAGCAAGACCTTATTGATTTTTGGGGCAACCTTACGCATGAGGTGGAATTGCCAGAATTCCAACCTCAAAAAGGAACTTATAGATTATCTTGAAGGCCTCTGTTGAGTAGACACGTTCAATAAAAAAGCGGTCACCTCTACAGCAGGTGAATATTTAAAATATATGTGGGATGTTTATAGATGAAGCTTGGCAAGAAATCCTAGGTATGAGCATCCTCCCTCAATTCCAAAGAGGGAGTGGAAGGCGATCATTGATGATGCAAAAGAGAATATTTTGAAAAAATCAGGAGAACAAATAACTGGTACACCCAGGTAAATTACAATTTTTTGAATTCAATACCATCTTTATTTTTCTTTAGATCTAAATAAAAGTGTGGTTATATATAACATACTTGAAAACTTTGATGATAGGTTGCCTGACACTTCGAAGGCAACCAAAGAAAGGATTGCCAAACATGGCCAACACAATCTAGGCCAGGGCAGCTACTCGAGGTTACAGTCACGAATCATAAGTACCCAAACATCTTAATAATATTATTTATATCACCTTACAACTTTAAGGTAATTGTAGCCAAAAACATTAAAAAACCATACCCTTATGCAATGCAGGGCGACGACTTCGAAACTGAAACCATGGAGGAAGACCTCCAACTTGGTTACAGGTATGGTTATAAAGCCCTAGTTGATCATAGGAAAAGCATGGGGTAGACCCCAAGATCCAATTTGAGGGATAAGGTAAATAAAAATCAGTCCACATTAACCTTTCATTACTTATAAAATACGTAAATGTTTGATATCGTCCATAATTTAATGTCTTAGTTTGTTTTAATCAGGGGAGAGACACTATCAATGAAACCATTAGTACTGGAAAAAAGAGATTTGATAGTGCAACATAGCTAGAAGATCATGGTGCTCCCCAGCAACCCCATCCCAGTGAGGTGAAGCCCAAATATGTTCCTATGACTGAGGCCCATGACGGTAAAATGTCTATATATTAATCATATACTTAATAATTTTGTACTTATAAATTTTGGCGTTTCAATGGTAGAGGATGTCATAGTTTATCCTCTTCGACCTGAAGATCAGGTGAACATGCCGACAACCATTCCAACGGTGCCGACTAGAGGACCAGGTAAATAATTACATTGCATAGTTTTTTTTTAATATTAATGAACTACTTCAATGATATTTAAAAATTGGCCATATAAATTCAATATTTTTTATTTTTGTAGGTGATGGCCCCTCATAGTAGCATCCATGTTGTGGATACGAGACCAGATGTACTGAGTGTGAAAGGACTAAAACAACATCGGCTGCTGAAGAGCACCCACTAAACGAAGACATGGAGATGGATGAATTACTTAAGACTTGGACAACACAAAAGAAGACTAAAATAAATTCATGATGTCATGTAATAATTTTATAAGACAGTTAGATGTACATTATATAGCTGAACATGTAATGATGCATCTAATGCATTGACATTATGGGTACTTTTTCATATGATAATATACACAAGGTTATTTCTATGGCTTGTATATATCTGTGAATGTAATTTTGTTATACACTTAATGATAATTTCAGCTTCTCTTATAAGGCTTGGTATATATTGATTCAATACTCCTTGATTCAAGACATGAGAATGGAAGCAAGACCCGGTGCCTTGTGCTTGGGCTATGGAATCTAGACAACAAATAGAACTTGAATATGAAATATGCAACTTCCTAAATCTTGTGACATGATATATGAAACTTTGAAAGTCTTGTCACATGTGACATGTGGCAAGCATCTTTTTCCAAGCAATGTGCAAACTTTAAACTTGGTGCAACATGAAAAAATAAATTTTTGGGAAGATACAATAATAAGTTTTAAGGATTAAACATGAGGGGTTGGAAATTGCCATGTCAATCATTTTATAATATTTTTTCAGAGCATTACCCTTCTTTTCATTGTGTCTCACATGACAAAGAAACAAAATCACATTACCATTGTCAATTTATATGTGGATGGTTATTCAAGGTTTCAAGACTTTCTTCATATTTTCCTACTTTAATCCTCTCATGGTCATGTCAATACATATATAGGTCCATGATATAAACACTCATTGTTATAATGTTGACATAAATTCCAATCTTCACTTTGTCGATTAGAGGGCACAATTTTGTCAACAATTTGATGTTTTTAGTTCCATGAAATTTATTTTGTTTCTTCAACAACATTAAGAATTAAACATGAGGGGTTGGAAATGGGGATGTCAAACATTTACTCTTTCACACATGTGCATCATCTCAATCTTCATGTCTACAATATGTGGAGGGTTATTCAAGGTTTCAAGAATTTCTTCATATTTTCATACTTTATTCTTCTCATGGTCATGTTAATCCATATAGAGGTTCAACTACCTATAGTGAATATGCTTAGGACATTTTAAAAGGAAAAATTGTCATTCAAAAGCCTTAAGTAGTTGAACTAGTGGAAAAATGTGAAGAGTGGTTGCACTTGCTCTTGATTATCATCTAGCTTTCATGCTTTTACCTTAAATGTATCATTTGTGGCAAAGGTTGTAAGGTGAAGAACCAAAGGAGAAAAGGAATACAAGGGAGAATCAAGTTATGACGGTTATATTGTTTTTTTTCTATTTACACTTCATTTGAATATTTATTGGTGATTTCAATGTATAACCTAAAAAATATTTTTATACCTAATTTGAATATGAAAAATTACATAACCCATATGAAAAGTTTGCATCTACTATTGGTCTCTGTAGGTAGTAACTTGATAAAAACTAAATGCATAGGCAAGCTAGTTACACCTTGTTTTAGCTATCGAAAATTACATTGTGAAGTTTCAAAACAAAAAGGAGGTTTGGTTGTATTTGTGTTGTTAACTTGAATGATTTAAAGAATTTGGCACATAAGTAGTCTCATGGAAGTTACTTTCATTCTTGTAGAAATTATGGTCAAGGGGAAGAAAACACCATCATCATACCTAGATGACTTTGTCATGGACATGGTGTTGCTACTCAACATTTACTCAAAGCCTACTTATTCATTCATCTATGATATGTACAATGACGTTGAACATTCCACGAATCATTGCGAGAAGAAAAATAAGCCAAGGATAGGAACCCAAGGATTTCAATGTTAAGGTCTTGTGATTCCACAAGGTGGGATCCAAAGAGGAATTGTTTCCATGCATAAACATGCTAAATAACTTGATTGAGAATGCGGATGTAACAAGTTGAAAATCGAAATCATAGAGCGCTGACATAATCGAGCAATATGGTGTTGATACTATTCAAAGGATGTATGAGTTCTCACCTCCCACAATGTCAGTAATCCTTTGGTGGGAACTTCAAGCCTTAGCAATTCTCTTAAGCCTCATGTATGGTAGACAAGGCACTAGATACATATGGTTAAGATGGATTTTGATTATGCATGGGGTGCTCAAGCATGGGATGATATTTTATTAGGTAGACTTCATATCTAATATTCTTGCACAATGTATTCCAAAGGCTAAAACGCCCTTAGATAGTGGTGCACTTGAGTTTTACATGGCGTGTTATCTTATGTATTGTGTATGTGTGAGCTAAGAGTTCTCTTGTTTCAAGCCCACCTAGTAGCCTTCCTTTGCACTTGTACATGATTATTTCCAAGGCTTGCAGATAATCCATGTAGAAGTACTCCATTATATTTGACTTTGTTTTGGCTCCCTTGTATGAAATAATCTATGGTGAGAAGTTGTTATGCTTTTCACCATAGTCCATTGAAGTGTTGAAGAAAATTAATTATTGGTACCTACTAGAGAGATTCTATTATATTAGGATATATAGGACATTAACTACTCCACACACACTTCCCAAGAATGAGTCTATTTGATTTCTCATCCAAGACTAGGTAACCTTTTAATATATACTACATAGGGAAAAAAAAACAATAAAAAAGAACAAGAAAGAGCTTTGGCCAAAGTTGCCACTAAAAATCAACAGTTATGAAATATTTGACGTGGTTGTTGGGGATAAATTACCCTTGGAATATAAAACATAAAATATTTTCTTAACATGAGCAAAGTAAATGATCCTCGTCAAGTGGTTGAGAAATTCTTTGTATCTCAATCCTTAGTTTAGAGATTGTGTCATTGGGAGCATGAGCAAGAGGAGATATATAAGAGAGATTTTGATTATGCAAAGGTAGAAGATAGAAGAAGGAAGCACACTTAAGTTGTCTTTTCTCCAACCCTAGTGGATTCAAGGCCATCAATCAATCCCTTTGTAACTTTTGGCACCATTTTTATCACAACCTCCAAGTAGCTAGAGAAAAGCTCCAATATTGAAAATGAGATCCCAATGGTTAATCTACCAAAAGAGGAGTTAGGAATCAGTGATGTAAAAAAAGTTAATCTAGATGACATCCAAATCCTAAGAATATGACTGCTCAATTCCCAAGGGATGTTCAAAGGAAGAGAATTTGGTCACAAGCCATAATGACTATCTTCAACTATGTGATGGGCAAAGCATATTCGAAGGAAGTGTTGGTAAAGAGTAGAGAAAGAGTTGTTTAGAACATGGACTCAAGGAAACTTAATGCCAATAAAATCATTGATATCAATGAGGCGGTCCTAGAGAGTTGCAAAGTGCTCATTGTTAAGCAATTTGAAAGACTAAGATGAGCATATAATGAATTGTCCAACAAGAGATTGAAAATGGAACTTTTGTTGGATATTCATAGGGAAAGGGTTGAGAGTATGGTTAATGTACATGAGAATATGTTGAGTGAAATATTCACCCACCTAAATTGTTATAGTTCAAATATGACCAACTTGATTATTAGTTAATTTTATTTTTTAGTCATAAAATGAAATTTAAAGAGAGTGTAGAGAGAGAATGTGGAGAGTTACTTAGGATACCAAGGGTCACTTGGTAGGTGAAAATTCATTTTGAAGGTCTAAGAGTCTCCCTATTTTGTATAAATGAAAATCGTGTACACATTTGTAGGGGTATTTTTCTTTGTAATGTAAGTTATCTTCTTATGTGAATACAGAAGCCATTGTCAGCCAAGTTCTTTATGTTTTTTAGATATATGATTAGTTGCGGGATATTCTCTACCCTCCTAGGTATCTTGGTGTTTGTGGGTTGTAACATTGTATCATGTGGATTATTTTCTTGTTTCTTTCTTATCGCTCACTTATCTTTCACATGCTAACAACTTGATGTGAAGAAGGTGTGCTTTTGGTGATTTGTAGGCTATCCTTAGTCCTTGGAGTTTTCCCTAGGAGTTTTGTATAAATGACAATTGGTGGACTATTCTCCTGATGTTTTGTAATTCTCTCTTTGTTTTACATCAAAGTTGATATGAAGTAGGCAGAATATGGGTGGTTTGTAGTCTATTCTAGGTTCTTGGAGTTTTCCTTTGGTTTGGTGTTTATTCCATAGTTGGTGGACTATTTTACCTAGTATTTGTACCTATATTTTTGTTTCATGTCGATTAGCTATTAAAATCACTCTGACATGATTAGAGTAGTTTTCATTTAATTTGCAATTTTCCTTTCTTGATAGTTGCATTTATTTATTTAATATGAAACCATATTATGACAATTGATCTATAACGAAAGGGTTCACCATTTTTAACAGTGGAAGGTCTAATTGGTCCCTTTTTCCTAGTGAACCTGTGAGGTTGTCATAGAACATTTTCCCATGCCAACATTTTGGTGCTAGAAGAAGAGTGGATGACAAGGTAGCTTGTGTAGAGATACATGTTTTTTGCATTTATTGCTCATGCTCTACTCCAAATACTTGCATGGGATTCCAATACTACATCGGGATTGCAAGGGCCTTTATATGAACTCCCAAGAATGGTACAAAATCTCTTGTCAAAGTTTAATGGCGAAGGAAACACTACCACATTTTAGCATATTATAAATTATGAATGCAAGATTATGTTTACATAAAATTGTTCATGAAGATGTTTTTTGTAAGTTCTTTCCATTCAATTTTGAAGGAAAAGTGTGGGATTGGTATAATGTCCAACCAATTTGAACAATCCATAGTTGGTTTTAATTCAAATAAACTTTAAAAACTTCTTATGGTGAATCTTATCTTGTGGCTGAAATTGTAGGAGTTTTGTGCAATGTACATGGAAGATGCAGAGTCCATCTAATATTTCAACACAATATATAAGCTTCCACCTCAAATGTTTATGAGGTTTATGTGCAATCTTTTCTATAAACTATATCCATTTTCACTTTGTAGAAGGGGATACTCATCTTGTGAAGAAGTACAAATACTTGAAAAATATTTGGAGTATCCTTTGACTTTTCCTCCTTTTCTCAAATCCAATAATACGTATAATGAAAGTAACTCATTTCAATCAAATATAGTTGAAATTGAAAATGCACCTGTTGCCATCCTAATACACACCTGGGTTAAACTGGAAGAAATCTTCAATCCACTTGGTGTGTCCTTGGGGGAAAGTCTCGAGTCAAAGTGTTGTCACCTGATCCTCAACTCCTCCGTATAGGAAAAATCCAAGGGGGTTAGTCCCTATGACATTTTTGAGCCAATTATAGCACCTTCTATAATTGGCTCAAAAATCAAATTTTAATTTTTTTGCACATTTTTTTTAAAATAAATTATTGTCGTCGCAATTGCGACAACATGTACAAATATTGCGACGAACTTGCTATACAAATTATGAAAATTGTATTGCAACTTTGTTGCACTTTTGCTGCAATTGCGATGAACTTGCTATAAAAATCATGAAAATTGTATTGCAACTTTTTTGCAATTATGACGAACCATCTATAACAAACTTTTCCATGAGCGACAAAATTTCTATACAAATTTACGAAAATTGTATTGCAAGTTTGTCGCAATATACCCTACGTCCGTCGTAATTGCGATGACTGCTTCATCAAAAACTTTTCCATTGTTTTGAAAATATTTTCGAGGGTGCGACGCTCTCTCTTTATGGTTGCTCTTTCAACGATTTGTTTACTTAGTCGTTCTAGCGACGATATTTCTTTTTTGTCGCAATCGTGGAAATTTCCCCATGGTCGTCGCACTTGCGAAAAAAATCTAGGTTCGTCGCACCTGCCACATCACCTGAAGCGACATTTAGGAGACTCAAGATTTGTCGCAATATCCATGACATAACGTCGCAAGAGCGTCAAAAGATCCATCATAAAATGACCCAAATTTTCTAGTGTGATAGGGAAATGTATGGCTTACCTATGGGTGCCTATGAAGAGGGTGAGTTGCACCTTATCATGGATGTAAATGTTTACAAGTCTATTCAATGTCGTTTACATTTTTTATCTTATTGATTTTTCTTTCAAGATAATAGCTGGGGGACACTTCCCTAGCGTGGTGACTAGTGGTGACATTGTTGCCCACAAGCATTTCACGTAGATGAGAAGGTTGGATCGTGATGATACCCCCTTTCTCTTGGCTATGCCACCAAGAGCCACTACCCTGGCATGGTGACCAGTTGAATGGAAGTGTCATATCACTACATGCCCATGGAACTAATATGCTCACTCATGATGAGACCCCCTATCCTCCAACTAGGTCTTGAGTTTATTTATTTATGGGTCCCTCCTTTTTCTCATCGAAAAGCCTTTTATTTCTTTCTCAGGGATCCCTAGGCGAAGCATTTGAAGGTTTTATTCTTCCAACTTTTATCTTTTTCTAGCTACTTTTACCCCCTGGGCCTTTATCCCCTTCTTCCCACAAGGCAAGGTACAACTCTTAACTAGCTTGGAAAACCCAATGTTTGAACCAATGCAGGGGATGGATGAGCGGGAAAATGATGAAAAGTGATAAGTATGGTGGGAATGGAAAATGGCCTTTCATGAACCCACCTAGTGGAAACTAAATCCTAAGGGAAACAACTTGCTAGGGAATCTTGTCATCCCCCCTAGGCGTGGACAAGTGGAAAGGAATAAATTCTAAGAGCACACCATGAAGCAAAACCAATTAAATGCGCATATTCAAATGTTTTGAGAATCAGAGTGACACATACCATGATACCCAGACTCATTACCTCATGGAACAAGACCTACTACTACTGAAGGGACAAGCCAATGGGATGGATGTTGCTACTGCTGAAAGGATGGAGGCACTGAAGAAGAAATATGGGCCCTCTAGGTTCAAGCTCAAGTCAATATGGCTCTTGGTACTCCATGTCTAGGACCTGTGGGCCTCGAGACATAATATCCTTAGTTATCCCTAGGTTAGGGGATAACATCTAGCTCCAACTCGAGGACATGTTCTCACCATAAAGTGCATGAGAACCTAAACATCTATGGTATGACCTGTGACCTGTTAGATCTCAACAAAAACTATTATTAATCATTTGGGGTGGTGATATCACCCTTGTCTCATATATGGTACAAGAAAATGAAAGTAAGCAAGCATATATACAAATGGAAATACAACTACTCTAGCATGAAATGCATATGTCATATACAATTAATGCAAATGCCTACCTACGTACCTATGAATTCAAGTCTCTACCCCTTGATGGGGTTTGAAGAGGTGTCCACCAACTAGTAATGGGCACCTTCTTCCTTCCAATGTAGACAAATAGTAGGCATCATTGACTGAATTAGGAGTTAGTTAAGATATACATGGTCTAATGTGTTGTTAGGTAAAAGTGTGTTTCTTAGTGTGTTTCTTTAGTATGAATTTGTATTTCAAAAATCCAATGGTCACGATATGTTCCCGACATAGAGTGATCTGACGGTTCAAACTCTCCTCGATATTGACGACTATTGATCTATGTCTTGACACTCGATTGGTCCATGATATCTATTTAAATAGCATGGAGGGTCATTTGTCGATGATCGGTTATGAGAAAATATCTTGTAAAATCTCTCTGTAATCTTTTTATTTGCATTAATAAACTGGTCAAAGTGGTCGCATTGGCTGGGGCCGTGGATGTTTCCCCGTAGGGGTTTTACCATGTGAAAAAATTAGTGTGATGATGTTTGATCTGGTTATCTGAGTGGTTAATGAAGGTGTTCTTCCTCTGTTGGAATACCTGTGTTTTCGAACATGGTATCATAGCCTTTTTGAAGACCCGCTCATGTTGTAGATCGCGATCGTGAAGCCGACTTGCCTCATCTTCATTTTCTGTCATTTTCGTACATTTTTGGGCTGAGAATACTGTTCCATTGCGTCCATAGCACTCGTTTAATTCAGGAACACTTTTCGTTTCACTCAAAAAAAAAATTGTTTTCCCAAGATACAACCATTACAGTCAGATCCAGAGGTATAAAGCTTGAATACACATTTTTTTAAATTTTTGCAGAGTAGTATTTTGGCTTTATTTTGGTTTTGTATTATTTATTTATGGGTTTCTACTCTTTTAGATCTGCATATTCTCTTTACCCTGTTCCCTGTGCGATATCGGAAAATAAAAAATGGATAGGAAAAGGTGCATCTTCCGGGTAAGCTAACCGAGATCTAACCCTTGTTGTCATCAAGAAGAAAAAAAAAATTCTTGTGTGAAAAGAGTGTTTTTTTAGCACGCTCTCCAAGGTCATCTTAAACAACAACAACAACAACAAAAAAAATCCTCTTGAGAAACAATAAAATATGTTTTGCTAGACCAATTGGTTAAAATTTGTCTTATTAAGTAAGAGGTCTTGAGTTCAAGTCTCACTTTTGTTACTTTTTTTGAAAAAGTTCATGCTAAAATTGTAAAGTGTATTTCACTTCAAGTATAAAAGTGAATCACTATAAGTAGCTTTAATATTTTATTTTAGAGTTATTTATTTTGCATGCAACTTTTCTGTTATAAAGTAACTTCATTGTAAAAGTGATCCCCAGTTCTCTTTATAAAAGTGGGTCACTTCATAAAGCAACTTACACTGTCACGTGGTCATTTGGTTACTGTTTATACCTTTTGTTTTAAAAGGGCATAACTCTCACATTTGAAGTCCGTTTTCAATGCCGTTTTTTTTTAAACCGCATAAATTTTCAATATCTTTCCATCCATATCATCAGTTTCATTTTTTAAATCCATATTATCTGCATATTTAATATGAATTCTACAAGTAATCTCTTTCTTATCAGCACCAACTACTTCTAATGGAAATCTCATATGGAAGATTTATTAAGAAGTAAATTCTTGTACCAAATTACCTTAGGAAAGGAAAAAACACCCACTGATGATGATAAAAATTTTAAATGGGCTAATAGTAGTGACGAAGCACATGGACTAATTGGAATGTCCATCTCTCCTGATTTAAGGTTCCACCTTAAAGAAATTGATGACCCCCATGAAGCTTGAGAAAAGATTGAATCTATGTTTGGTAAACTCAATATTATTCGAGCACAATAGTTAGAAAATCAAGTACTGAACTTAATTCCAATTAATTTTTCTTGCATTGAAGACTATCTATCTAAGTTTAAAACACTCAGAATATTATGTGAAGAATGTGATATAGAAATGGAGGAAGAGCATTGCATATATCTTATTCTTTCTAAGCTAGGTAGTGCATATTCTGTGTTTTTATCTACCTTTTATGCCATGAGAGATTCTCTAGGGAAAGATTATAAAAAACCCACTCTTGAGTCCTTTTGTGCTGCTTTGATCAGAGAGGAAGATAAGCTTATACAACTTGGAGTGATCAACACTGCAAGTACCTCCAACAAAGCCTTAGTTTCCCAGAAGAAAGATAAACCCAAGTATCTTAAGAAAAAACATCCTCTCTACAACAACAAGCAACATAAGGGTCCCAAACCCGCTCAAACAAATTCAACTCCTAATAGTGACAAAGGAGAAAAATATAAAAATAAGAAGACTGGAAAACATTGCAAATTTTGTGATAAAGATGGTCATGATGAGTCAAATTTTTCAAGAATATGACAGCTTTAGAAGCAACGATGAAGAATCACAACATCAATATTGATTCTACTTCTTCTTCTTCTTTTCATGGACATGCTCTTTCCACTTTTGGTTTCTCCTTCAACACAACTTCTACTTCTTCTTCTGATGAGTGGCTTATTGATTAAGGAGCATCTTATCATATGGCTAAGGATAAACAAATATTTTCTTCTCTAAATGAATGTAACACCAAGAAAATATTTGTTGGTGATGATAGATCTCTTAGTGTTGTAGGATCTGGAAAAAATCAAGTAGAAAATGGTCATTTCAATGATGTATTATGTGTTCCAAGTGTTTCTTGTAACTTTCTATCAGTCTATCAAATCACTCATTCAGGTGAAGGTAAAACCGTAGAGTTTTCACCTCACCAAGTTGTAATCAAGGATCTAAAATATCCTAAGCATGTTTTTGCAACTTGAATTGCTGATGATATTTCCAGGTTCTACAAGTTTGACAACTTTGGGTCATCATCTTTTTCATCAGTTTTTGTTTCTCATAGCAATGAATTGAGCAAACTTTGGCATGAGCGGTTTGGTCATCTAAACTATTTCTCATTGCAGCAACTACGTAATAAACATATAGTGATTGGTCTTACTCGTGTTTCATTCATAGATGGTGTTTGTGCAAGTTGTGCTCTCGACAAACATCATCGGAACAATTTTGACAAACGTGTCTCTTGACACGCCTCAGGCCCTTTGCAACTTGTTTACATTGATTTGTGTGGTTCACTTTCTTCTCCTTCCTTTTATGGGTGTGAGTATTTCTTAACTTTCATTGATGATTTTTCCAAATGTACTTGGGTTTACTTCTTAAAACTTAAGAGAGAAGTTTTTGACAAGTTTTTGGCCTACAAGGCCCTTGCAGAAAAACAATTTGGACATCAAATTCAAAAGTTAAGAACATATAATGGAGGCGAATATGTGAACAATAATTTTACAAGTTACTGCACTACAAAGGCCATCCAAATGCAACACAATGTTCCATATACACCACAACAAAATGATGTTGTTGAGAGAAAGAACCACACATTAAAATAGATGGCTAAATGTATGATCTAATCCAAGGGATTAAGTCTAAAGTATTGGGTGGAAGAAATCAACTGTGCAAATTACATAGTCAATCGCACTCCCACAAATGCTCTTAAAAATATAACACTGGAAGAATCTTGGACTAAAATTAAACTAGATGTAAGTCACTTCCATGTATTTGGAAGTATAGCATGGGCTTACATTCCTGATGAGAAAATGAAAGCATTGTAGCCTAAAAGTGAGAAGTGTATATTTGTTGGTTATTTTGAAGATGTCAAAGGTTATAGACTTCTTCAACCACATTGTAATGAAATTATTCTTAGAAGAGATGTTAAATTGGATGATTGCAAAAAATATGTAATCAACGTATAGTGACTAGTCTTCCTCTTGTTTCATGTAGATATGGTGTTTTTTCCGGTTGTGTTCTCGGAAAACATCATCGGGACAATTTTGAAAAACGTGCCTCTTGGCATGCCTCGGGCCCTTTGCAACTTCTTCACAGTGATTTGTGTGGTCCACTTTCTTCTCCTTCCTTTTCTAGGTGCAATTATTTCTTAATTTTCATTGATGATTTTTCTAGACGTACTTGGGTTTACTTCTTAAAAATTAAGAGCGAAGTTTTTGACAAGTTTTTGGCCTACAAGGCCCTTGTAGAAAAACAATTTGGACATCAAATTCAAAAGTTAAGAACAAATAATGGAGGTGAATATGTGAACAATAATTTTACAAGTTACTGGACCACAAAGGGCATCCAAATGCAACACAATGTTCCATATACACCACAACAAAATGGTGTTGCTGAGAGAAAGAACTACACATTAAAAAAAATGGCTAATTGTATGATCCAATATAAGGGACTAAGTCTAAAGTATTGGGTGAAAGCAATCAACTGTGCAAATTACATAGTCAATCTCACTCCCACAAATTCTCTTAAAAATATAACACCGGAAGAAGCTTAGACTAAAATTAAACCAGATGTAAGTCACTTCCGTGTATTTGGAATTATAGCATGGGCTCACATTCTTGATGAGAAAAGGAAAGCATTGCAGCCTAAAAGTGAGAAGTGTATATTTGTTTGTTATTCTGAAGATGTTAAAGGTTATATACTTCTTCATCCACATTGTAATGAAATTATTCTTAGAAGAGATGTTAAATTTGATGAAAATCTTTTGACCTACAATCCTAATTTGACGGTTATGCCTTCTTCGGCCTACGAGCCATCTTCGACATTTGTGCCTTCTTATGTTCCTATTTTGGTTTCTTCTTTAGATGATGACAGTGAGGGTGAAAATCCACCTATGCCTGCTCACCTTCCTCCATATGAGTCCTTTGAACCTAAACTCGCAGCAGTTCCACCGCTTCCCAAATGGGTCCGTTCAACATGAGAAGAAGTTGGTGGTCTTGTCGATGATCCTTCAGATCAACATCAAACATGTTCATAGTTCTAGTGAACCTATTCTCTTTTGGCTCAAGGTTCAAAGACTCATGATCCAAAGACATTTGCAGAAGTTTCGGGTCATCCAGATTGGGATACAACAATGAATTAAGAGTATCATTCTTTAATGGAAAATGATACTTGGGATCTTGTACCTCTTCCAAAAGGAAGAAAACTTGTCAAATGTAAATGGGTCTATAGAACTAAGTATGCATCAAATGGAAGTGTTGAAAGACACAAGGCTCGATTAGTTTCCAAAGGATTTTCCCAAGTTGAAGGAATTGACTATAATGAAACCTTTTCCCCTATAGCCACAATGAATTCCATCCGCCTTGTTCTTTCCCTTGTTGCCTCACATAAATGGGAGGTCCATCAGATGGATGTTAAATCCACCTTCTTGCATGGAGATTTGCAAAAAGAAATATACATGGAACAACCTCCTGTCTATGTCCAGAATGACTCTAGCCTTGTTTTTCACCTTAAGAAATCTTTTTTTGGTCTTAAGCAAGATCCCTGATCTTGGTATGCCAAATTGGACATCTTTCTTATTGACACTGGATTCTCTAGATGCCATTTTGATCCTAATGTATATACCAAGTAGGAATCCATCTCATAATAATTGTCCTATATGTTGATGACTTTATCCTTACTGGTAGCGACTCAAAACTTTTAAGCCATGTGAAAACCATCCTTAAGAAGAAATTTGAAATGACAGACTTAGGAATTTTGCACTATTTCCTTGGCCTCCAAGTTTTGTAAACCTATGAAGGAAATTTTATTTCCCAGTATAATTATTCTTGTGACCTTTGTCGCTTTTACATGGATGATTGTAAACCAGCCCCTTCTCCCTTCCAGTATGGAATCAAGATTACTGCCACCTGTACTTCTCCTAACATTGATGCCACCCTATACCGTCAGTTAGTTGGTAGCCTCTTATACTTGACTCATACCCATCCTAATATTTCCTTTGATGTTTGTATTGTTGCCCAGAATATGAAAACACCCCATGAAAACCATTGGAAAGAAGCTAAAAGGATACTTCGCTATGTCCATGGTATAGTCCAGTTCGAGATACATTACAGTTTAGGGGGGAATCCTTTATTGGTTGGTTTCACTGATTCAAATTGGACCAGTGACCTTGATGATTGGAAGTCTATTTTAGGTTATATTTTCAGCCTTGGTTCAAGACCTATCACCTGGGTCTATAAGAAACAACAAGTTATTTCACTTTCTTCAGTAGAAGCAGAGTACCGAGAAATGGTAAATGAAAGTCAGGAAGCCTTGTGGCTTCGACAGATCCTTTCAGAGTTTGGATTCGAGAAACAACATCCAACTAGCCTTTTGTGCGACAATCAGAGTGCCATCAAGCTCGCCAAAGACCCAGTTCAATATCAGCGCAAAACTCACATCAAGCTACACATGCACTTCATCAGAAAGCTCATTCATGATCAAGTTATTGAAGTGCTTGTTTTCCCTACAAAATATCAAGTTGTAGACATTTTCACAAAGTCTCTTACAAAAGAAAATTTTTCCAAATTTAGATCTATGTTAGGAGTTCAAGAAGTTGTCATTAAGGGGGGGTAGTCTCTAATTCCTCTTGACTTATCCTATTGTGTCAACATTGTAAATCCTTCAATCCTATCCCAAGTTGTTCTTAAGGGGGGACGTTAGGATATTTAGACACTTAGGAGTTAGTTAAGATATACTTGGTCTAATGTGTCGTTAGGTAAAAGCGTGTTTCTTAGTGTGTTTCTTTAGTATGCATTAGTATGCATTTGTAGTTAGGAAATCCGATGGTCATGATATGTTCTCAAAATAGAGTGATCCGACAGTTCATACTCTCCTCAATATTAATATCCATTGATCTATGTCTTAACACCTGATTGGTCCATGATATCTATTTAAAGAGAATGGAGCGTCATTTGCCAATGATCGATTGTGAGAAAATCTCTTGTAAAATATCTATGTAATCTTTTTCTTTGCATTAATAAGCTCCTCTAAGTGGCCACGTTGGCTGAGGCCATGGATGTTTCCCCATAGGGGTTTTACCGCATGAAAACATTGATGTGTTGATCTTTGATCTGGTTATGTGAGTGGTTATTGAAGGTATTCATCCTCTGTTGGAATACCCATCTTTTCGAACACATCTGGCTCCAACTCGAGGACATGTTCTCACCATAGAGTGCATGAGAAGATAAACATATCTGGTATGACCTGTGAGCTGCTAGATCTCAACAAAAACTATTAGTAATCATTTGGGGTGGTGATATCACCCCTGGCTCATATATGGTGCAAGAAAATTAAAGTAAGCAAGTATATACACACATGGAAATACAACTACTCTAGCATGAAATGCATATGGTATATACAATGAATTCAAATGCATACCTACTTACCTGTACTTACCTGTGAAGTCAAGTATCTACCCCCTGATGGGGTTTGAGGAGGTGTCCAACAAATTTTAATGGGCACCTTGTTCCTTCCAATGTAGACAAATAGTAGGCATCATAGACTGACTTTCTTCCAACTCTGAAGGGTCCAAGACAAAATTGTGCACTTCCCTTGAATTTAGTAGGCTCTCCCTTCTGTGTATCCCACATCCAGACCATATCTCCCTCTTGGTAATCCTTTGTATTAGATTTGTATGTTTCTTGTATAAATCTAGTACATTGTTTTGAGGGAGGAGGGTGGGATTCTATTGTGAAGACTTCTTGCTGGGACGGTTTGATAAATATGTCATCCTCTCCTTTCTTTAACAATTTTCCAGTCCCATCTTCTTTGTCCTTGTATTTTTCTAGGAGTTGCTGACACTCGTCCTTCTTTGGCTATTGTATTTGATCAAATTCTTTCTATGAAGTGAAAGGAAAATAATCAGGGGAAAATACAGGAAGACTTTCTTTGGTTGTCTCATGTGTTTTTCTAGTTTTGATATCATCCCCTTCCCATTTGATGAAGCCAACTCCTTTCCTTCTAAACCTTATTAAATAGTCATCTTCTTGTGTAGAATAATAGTCATCCCATTCTTCAGGTATGTCAGAAGCATCGTCAAGATAATCACCCCAATTTGTATCTCTTTCTTGCTCCAGAATGATGGGGTGAGTTCCTACCAAGGAATTATCCCTTATGTATGTTTTGTGAAAATGCAACACCTCGTTATTACCCAGTGCAATGTTTTCCTTGTGATTGCTAGGAATATTCTGGTCACCTTTTCCCTTGATCCATGTTATCTCATTAAGATTGCATTTTTATATCAAGGTAAGAGTGGGCCAACCTTGAAATAAGCATGGATCTACGGAGATGTAGTTACTATGTCCATGATTACACCTTTTGAGGTGTTCCATTCTCTTTGGCTTGTTATGAAAGGTGATGCAATATTGGTCCCTAATGGTAATAGTTGTGTAAGACAAGTCCATCTATAGATTCCTACTTAAAGTAGAAAACCATTCCCTAGATAATATCATTCCCCAAGTTTCATGTATATCGACAACAACGATGTCCATTACGATGGGGAAATCAAGTTATTTAGCAAGGTGCACTTGAATACCTTCCATCAAGTCGTAGACCTTGATCCCCTTTGACTCAAATCTATGAACGTTAATATAAGGACCTGTAACTTCCAACCATAATTGGTTCATAACCTTCAAACTCATTGTATGGACAGATGACCTAGAATAAAGCATGCAAATGTGAAGATATAGGTCATGTATTAGCAAGGAAGTGAGAAAGGGTGTTTTCTCATTTTGCTCAAAATGACCAGTTTGTAATAGTGTGGAAGTTTATTCGAATGATATCTGGTCATCTGGGATTTTTTTTTTCAAATAAGGGATTTCCAACATTTCACGAATCCTTTTAACCTTTTGTAAGATATAGGCCATACTAGTGCTCAGGTCAGTCCTATAATTTCTAGGGTCTGGGAAATGTTGGGGTAAATGTTTAGCATGCACCTCGGGCTCTTTAAGATTTACCCTTGAGTCCTCACTTGGTTGGCCCAATTATTCAATCCTAGGCTTCCTCATGTCTTGATTTTCTTGGATTTGATTTGGCATGAACAATGTAAATATAGAATCTACAAAATTAGATTTTTCATGAGTAGCCTTTCGGTGATAACATTCAAAATGGGAGTGCTTACATGACAAGGAGCTAGGATCATTTTCTTGTCTTGCAACATTTTGTAGGTTCAAAATATTCAGAAAAATTTGTTCCTTTGGAGAATGACATTTCATTGTTCGAGGTAGTCTTATAGAAAGAGGATTTTGGGTTTGTGATAGTGACCTTTCTAACCGAGTGATTTCTTTAGAGGTACTTGGATCGTTAGAGGGTTCATGTCATTTTGAAAAATTTAAGGAATCTTTCATGTTTGAGAAACATGTGCTCCATTTCCTAGGGAAAGTATTTTTTTATACCTCTAGAACCTCTGGGAGGTCATGCTCTAGTCCTCCCATGCTCTCCTTATTTAGCTCCCAGATGTCATCACTGTTCAAAAAATTGACCTGATCGATGGAACAACTGAACTTAAGATTCTCTTCAATCCAGAAAGAAACATCTTGAGCTTCTTCTAGGCTTGTAGGTAATCAATCCTTGAGAGAAAATTGTAAAGTTTCTTCTAAGGAGTTAAGGTAATGTTGGATATTAGAGCTCTTTGGGAGAAAATTGGGCTGAATTTTGCTAATGAGAGTGTTGAACCTATCATTGAATTCCCTAATGTATTCATCGTTTTGTTTGCACACTTCGAGGTATTGAGAGTAAAAGAAGGTCATACTTTCTTTTTTACACCATTTTTCCTTGAAAGATCATTCAAGATCTTTAGGGGTTTTGATGATTCCATTCGAGAGACCATTAATCCATCCTATGGCACTCCCAGTGAGTGAGCTTGCAAAAATCCTCATGAAGGTGTTAGGGTGTTCTTCTCCTAATTGGTGAAATTCATATCCCTCATAAAACTTATTCCAATGTGAGTTTCCATAAGATCCTATTTCTCTCGAGAATTTAGGTATCTAGGAATCAACCTTTTTGGGGAGATCATGTAATTCTCCTTGGGTGTTAGTTAGGTCCAAAGGGCCAAAAAGTTCATTGTGAGACCATTTAGGAGGATCTGTAGGGGTAATAGGAACTACAGGAGAAGAAGAAAGTGTGTATTGATGTCCACTATGGGTCGTCATTTTTGAAGTCAACAGATAGTTTTCTTGAAACTATAAAAGGGATGAGGGGATCACCCTTAGTGGAGTCACCAGGTAATCTTTTCAAAGTAAAGGATTTTTTGAGGAAAGGCTTACCCAAAAGTGTCGTTTTTTTAGGAGAATTGACTCAATGTTCCCTGGAAACGATGGAAAAATCTTATCACACAATTTGTACTTGTCCCAAAGGGAAAGGATAAGGGAGGAAAATTGTTGTAACATGAGGTTATCCTATCACTGTCACCTTAATAAGATAACTCTTTCTATTTAGGGATGATAGCCCAGGGGAGATGTCCCCAGTGATCTGGGGGTTTGAGAAGGTAAAGGTTAAAGTGTCAATAAAGGTATCCCCTCTCAGAAGTCACACTGATTAGAAATTCCCAAGGTTTTAATCAATGAAGCAATGATGTGCTTAGGTGTGTCTTCCCATAACAAAGCAACAAGAAAACAATATCTTTTGCAAGTACAAATTTGATGTTAGTGCTTCATAAACCTGAGATTGATCAATAAAATCAATAAGTTGATGCTAGATGAAGAAAAATAAAATTATAACAACAATGTTTACAAGATTATAGCTTCACAATAAATTCATTAAAAGAGCTTCACAATAACCAAAAATAATAACCCGATAATAGCAATGTACTAGCAATTTTCAGAAGCTAATTAGAGAGTGTATAAATCAACTTTTGTAATTTCTTTTAAGTGTTTTTACTGCTGTAATAAATGGTTGTAGATTCATTTTTTAACAAAAACAATAAGGTAAATGAATTAGTCTATCCTAGGGTAAGGAAAGGTTAGTAGGTTGCTTGAGGTAAAAGATTTGAGGGTTGGTTTCATCAATCAATCAATTTCAAGGTCTAAATCAGTGCCTTTTAGGTCTAATGGAGTCACTTTACAGCATAAAACTTGAAGGAGCAAATGATAATGCAAGAGCTAGAGGCAATAAATTTGATGATTGAGGTGTTGGTAACCCAAGGCCTCAATCATTAAACCGTAGGAGGAAAATGGCCACTAGGAAGTAGGTAACCCTAGGACCTAACAATTTCCTTCCTTCTTTAGCTCAAGGATGAAGTAAATGATAGATTGATGAAGAAAATTGTGCTAGGGTGATACAATGGTAGGGCCCTCAGCATAATGCTTCAAGAAAGTATGGTTTCTAGCACAATCTAGTAGGTGAAAAATTGTTAAGACAAGACAAGGACAATAACATGTGCTTGTTCTCCTAGGGTTTTAAACTAGCAATTTCATAATCTTGGAATAAATGCAAAGTAAATGTACCATAACCATTCAAAACAAATAAGGATTGCATAAATTTACTTACATCCACCAAGAATAATCTAGCAACAAGCCTAGTTGAATATTTTCCACCAACAAAAATGCCAAGAAACACCAAATTTAGCCTCCTTCAAGAAGTGCACACTAAATTTCAACCAATAAACCCTAAGTAGGGAGAAAATTTCAGACCTCACTTAGTGTGAGTGAAAGATGCTAAAAAAATATAAGGGAAAAAATCCTTATTTATATAGTTACAATGACCTTCAATTACAAAATTAGGTCAAAAAGGTCGACATGGCCAATTTACATGAAGTATCCTTTTTTTTTACACAAAATTGACAAATTAAACCCTAAATCATGAAAGAGAGGTGATGTCATGCCATTATAGGGTGATGTTGGGCCTCCTAGATTAAATGTTGGCCTCTAGGAGCAAAAATTTAGGCCTCCCAAGGCCTTTGGACCAAGCCACACATGCCACTTGGAACACAACTACCTCCATCGTGTCCATCTAATGTTGGGTGATGTCAAGAGTCACAGTGGTGATGCCATGGGCCTTCCAAGGAAAAAAACATAGTGGGAGGGAAAGACCCCCCTAGGTCTAGTTTTTCTAGGCTATATCTAGCCGAACCTCCTCCTCTCTCTCTGGTGCAAGCCTCTGGCATGTGTTTGTCCTTGGCTGGGGTCTCATCATCCATCTGGTGGGATTTTATCCCTATGGAGGTTTGAACTAATCATATCCCCATGTATACCTGTCTGTCGGTTATGACCCTGCAACAACAACAAGTATTCCCTCCATGGGCTCATAAGTCACATGGATCATAGAAATGACAATCACATCTAATAATCAAGTTATCTAAACATGTGCATAAAACCCCCCTTTCCTAGAAAAGTGCTCAAAGATGTTCTAATATCGTACAAGCCAGGTTTGCAGAAGGTTTCAAGAGGTCCTATTAGGCTTATTCTCATTGGATGTGGGATATTTCCAGGTGAATAATAATCCAGGTCATGTAAGTGGATGAGGTGGTATGGGGATGTTTGAGCAATGGGTGCAATGATGACAGGGAAATGTATGGCTTACCTATGGGTTCCTATGAAGAGGGTGAGTTGCACCTTGTCATGGATGAAAATGTTTGCAATCCCATTCAATGCCTTTTACCTTTTTATCTTATTTCATTTTCTTTCAAGAGAATAGTTGGGGGAAAGTTCCCTGGCGTGGTGACTAGTGGTAACAGTGTTACCCAAAAGAATTTCACAGAGATGAGAAGGATGGCGTGATGAGACCCCCTTTCTCTTGGCTATACCACCAAGAGCCACTACCCTAGCATGGTGACCAACTGAATGGAACTGTCATATCACTATATTCTCATGGGCCTAATAGGTTGTCTCGTGATGAGACCCCCTATCCTCCAACTAGGTCTTGAGTTTATTTATTTATGGGTCCCTCCTTTTTCTCATTAAGAATTCTTTTATTGATTTCCCAGGGATCCCTGGGTGAAGAATCTGAAGGTTTTCTTCTTTTGACTTTTATCTTTTTCTAGCTACTTTTACCCCCTGGGAATTTAGCCCACTTTTCCCACAAGGAAAGGTACAACCCTTAACTAGCTTGGAAAACCCAATTCTCAAACCAATGAAGGGGATGGATGAGTGGGAAAATGATGAAAAGTGATAAGTATGGTGGGAGTGGATGATGACCTTTCATGAACCCAGCCAATGGAAACTCAATCCTAAGGGAACCAATTTGCTAGGGCATCTTATCATCCCTCCATGTGTGGACAAGTGGAAAGGCTTAAAGTCCAAGCACACGTCATGAAGAAAAAAAAATTAAATGCACATATTCAAATGTTTTGAGAATCAAAGTTACACATACCATGATACCCGAACTCATTACCTCATGGAGAAATACCTACTACTGTTGAAGGCCAGGTTGATGGGATGGATGTTGTTCTTGTTGACAAGATGGAGGCATTGAAGAAGAAATATGGGCCCTCCAGGTCCAGGCTCAAGTCAATATGTCTCTCGGTACTCCATGTCTAGGATCTATGGGCCTCGATACATAATCTCCTTAGTTATACCTAGGCTAGGGCATAACAATCTATCGTATAAAAAGAACTTTGCAAATAAAAAGAAATCAAATTGCACAGTGGGAAGAAATTGGTTATAATGGTTTTGGCTCAGTGATTTTTGGAGTAGTTTTATTTTTATAAAAGGAAATGCTAACCAACTAATAAATAGAAGGTCTTGAACCCACTCCATTGTGCAACATTTAAAATGGTTTTGATATAAATGATTAAGGTCGATGTGATGTTATTTTCCTCAGCCTCCCCATGTCTGTTCTAAGAGATCTGGCTATGTTCGTTGTTAGTTGGAATTATGAACAATCTATGTATAAATTGTTTTGTTGTTCAATCAAACATGTATGAGAAAAAAGGGTGGAAATTAAATGGCTAAGTTTGACAATCCTTAAGTTCTTCTTTGGGTTTGATATGGAAGTTTCTATGTCGTGAACCTTGAGATTGCCTACAGTTAAAAAATGTTTTTTTTTTTGCAATTGGGGATATATCATTCTAAAGAACATATGTTATTTTATATAATGGAACAATATCCATCTCATTTCCCTTTCATTATACCACTTTTCTCTCCTTACAATCCCACCATCTTCCCAAATTCATTTTAATTCCCTATTCTGTTATTATGAATTGCATTTTAAAAGAAGTAATTAAAAGGAAAAGGAAGTGACTGATGTTTGAAATTCCAAAATGGAAATATTGCTTTTTTGGAATTTACATCTTCATTTTCTTGAATGATATCCGCTAGTG
Source organism: Picea engelmannii (assembly GCA_009831015.1). Taxonomy (NCBI): domain Eukaryota; kingdom Viridiplantae; phylum Streptophyta; class Pinopsida; order Pinales; family Pinaceae; genus Picea; species Picea engelmannii. The sequence continues at coordinate 8,390 of ML809840.1, read as the reverse complement.
GTTCTCGTCCATGCTACCACTTTTCACTCATTATAAACCCCTCATATTACCAATAGCCCTATCATTCCCTGTTTAATAGAAATTAATTATTGATTTGAGTAGTATGATGAATGAATGGATTACATGTGCTTCTTTTTTGAATGACATAACCAACCTTTGATTTTATTTAGGTAGGATATTGATGCATGGACTGCCAAGAGTTTTCATAACTAATTGGAACATTGATTCAGGATGAGTTTCTTCAGCAGAGGTAGTAATGGGAGAGGAAATAGAGGCATAGGAAGTTGGAAAAGAGGTCATAGAAGAGCTTGGTTTTCCATACATTTCAATGTTAATCCACAATAATTGAATCATCTTTTTCAATCTTGGTTCTTCAACCTAGTTGTCCATGGGATCCTCCAGCCCTAACCTGAAAGACCTCCCTTCCAAGCATATCAAAACTTTTCCAGTATCTGAGTCCCTCCTCATGTATTAATGAAACCCGAATCTCATGTGAATGATGGTTGGCAAGATATTATCCACCATCTTGTTATTCATCACCATGGTTGGCATACTGCTTCTTTTCCATTACGCCCTCTGCCACCGCCAAACAATAAAATTTCCCAATATAATCAAGTTGTCTCACTCGTGCCTCATGCTAGTAAGAGGTTAAAAAACAATGTCCTCAAGACTATGTAGGATAAAGGAAAAGGGATGGACACTGCCTCCAAATCATCGAAATATTCCTCTGAATCTGTGTCCTCCCACCTTCATCTTAAAAATTATTTTTCTCATGTTGTCAACGTATTTCAACCTCAAGGTTCCAATTAGCCTAAGGTTGCCACATAAATATCAAAAGAGGAAAACAGTGAAAATAGGCCAAACGCCTCTCATAGCAAATATGTTTTTTGATGATGTTTAAATGTTAATTTTTATGTTGAAGACATTCCTTTCAAATTGACAATATTTCAGACAAAAGCATATATTTAGGAAAAAAAATTGGACAACATAGATATAATGGTATTTTTGGATATGGTCCTATTATATTTTGTTGATATTTAAATATTTGATTATAAATATGAGCACAAGAGTCACAAGGAGGATATTTGAATCAAATGAGTGAGTTTTTCATGTTTGATGATTCTTAAAAGAAATAACTGGGAGTCACAAGGGGTCCCACCTATTTAGTTATTATTTAATTAGACCCTTATTTATATATACTATTATTATTTGTCTCATCCAATTAGTTAAGCTAATTTGGCATAACTAAAGAAAGGTAGTTAAACTACCATAACTTGTGGAGAAGGAATTAAAGCTCAATGAGATGAAGAGACAAGAGGAGAGAATAGAAGGATAACTACAACCATAAGGTTTTCTCTATACGAGTGAGATACTTTCAATTTTCATTCATTCTGAGTTTACTAGAAGGCTTAAACTGGTTGATGACAATAGGGTCTTATTGAAGGCAAAACGATTCACAAACTAAATCACATATTTCAACATATTTTTTTAAAGGTGTATGATTTACTTTGGCAGTCTGTGTATTCTTGTTTGTTAATGAATTGAATTTCATGACTGATAAAGAATATCTTGCAGAGTCAAGTGACACCATTTTGTGGCAAGTTGATACATATCTTTAGCTTCAATTTTCTTTTTGTTGTGAGAGTATTTTTGTATGGTCCCTACCCTCGGAGGGGTTTGTAAAGAGAACTTAGTTTTGTATCCCAGAATGAAATAAATATAAAATCCATATGATTGTTTCAGTCTCACACATGTCTTTTAATGATCTCGTTCACTCTTTTGGTTTTATCCCCATGTATGCATTCTTGTAATTTATGTACACATTCATGTAACTTTTGTTTAAGCTTATTTCTTTTGCAATGTTATATATAATATATAAAAACCAGCCTTGGTCCCTTGTACTTAATACCTATGGATTAAGTGATTGTTTTTTAGGCTATAAACCTTGGGTGACATTCCCAACTATCCTGTCTTAGCCCAAAAAGATCTGAAAATGCTTGATTAAGGTTTCCTATACCTTTTCCTTAACATAAAACACACAGGGGGTTATTATCCCACAGTTGGAGCCAGTTTTTGAGACCATTTTATGCTTCCTTGCTTTCCTTCCACATTCTAACTTCCCTACTTCTTTATTCCCCTTATTTCCCTTTTTCTTTTATCCCTTCTTTTATCCCTTTCTGGTTACTATACTTAGTCATATTTTAGTGTTTGCGGGTTTGCGGGTTCACATCTTGGCGGGCCTTCATTTCCACCCACTTTCTTATCTCATAAGTATGTTTTAACACTTAGCCATTTTTTCAGTTTTGTGGTTTTGCAGGTTCTATCCCTCATCCTCATTTTTTGGACCTTCACTTTGCAGCCCAAGTTCTGTGATCTACATTTTGAGCATCAAACTTGTCATGGGTGCCGAGCTCCAAAGTTTTTTATTCCTCTTGAATGTGATTTTGACTGACCGCTCTTCACTTAGTGTATTTTTTATCATCTATACAACCGAGGGTTCGCGTGTTCCTGGGTTGGAGGATTCATGAAAAGTTTTATATCCGAACTCTCTCTCGTCTTCCCCCGCCATTTTGTTTCTTTTATCGATACACATTAAGTATTGTTTAATGATAACAACTGTTTTGCAGGACCATAAAATATCTCCATTAATGGAGAAAGGCTTGAGGAATTACTCATTAAATATCATTAAATATTAATTTTCCAAGGGATAAAATTATCATTATCTTTCCAAAAATATTTATTTGAGATTATTATCCAACTGAAGAAATAGTCCCATCAACCTATGGTAGAATGCACTAGACAATTGTGTTTTGGTGATACTCTGAATATATTTTGTTGTGGAGACCATAACTTCTAGTGGTCAAGACCATATTTGTATCATTCCTCTCCCCCTGCACAAAAATATGTAATTTGGGCATTTTGAATCACTCATGTTGGGTGTGTTCCTGAGGTTTTTGATTGTAAGGAACTCGTTGCATGGTGTGTGGACAAGTACGTACTAATTCAAAGAATTATACAACTCCAGTATCATTCTCCAATTTCTCTTTAACCTCAAGTTTTTCACAAGATGTTAAAGCTTCCAGAGATGAATCTTTCTTTCAAAGGTGAAGATTGTAGAGCATTATTAAAGAAACATAACAATGGGTTTGACCTCCTGTTGGAATATTTGGAGAATCCTGCAGCTGTCCCAACAGACATAACCACAATCCAGGTTGATTCTTTTAAAAACCCTTATCGATAAATTGAAAGGCTATTTAACAAGTTTACAGGTCAGGAAAATACTACCTCTATCTCTCGCATGATTTTATATATTATGTATTTTATAGTACAGGAACAAGCCATTTTTTATTGGGGAAAACTCATTTTTATCAAAATCTCGTCCCAGTTCTCACACTATAAAAAGGACCAAAAATTACTTATGGCCTCTTATTTGATATTTTCTATTGTGCATTATTGTCAATTCCCAAACTTAACCATCAATAAGAGGGTGAATTACGAAACAAATCCAATTACCTTTTGGTATCATGCATTATGGAGACATAAGACCCCTATGGTTTTCTATGAAGTTTATAATAATTTTTTTTTATTCTTCAAAAAGATTTTGTTGGGAGAAATCACTTCAAGGATATCTGATCAAGCTACCAAATTTTTAGAGAAAAAGTGGACCATAGAGAAAATGGAGAATCACAGTATCAGAGGGATACTTTTCTCGAAAGAGAATCCTTCTTTTTTCTTGTACCATGTATACGATAAACTATTTATTACAGAGGTGGGAAGGTAGTATAACTTCTAGTTACATTTTTTCCATGAAAAAAGGAAAAAATAGTTTATTCCCCTGCCATGGAAGATTGGAGAGTTCATGTTCAGAAATATAAGTAAAGTTGATGAATTTGCAAATCATTTTAACAATGTGAGTTTAAAGTATGCTGAAAAGATCAAAGGTTTTGATTCGAAAAAAATATTTGTTCAACATATGCTTTCAATGGGGTTCAATAACTATTTCATTCAAACTATATTGAACAAATAAGAGGAGGGTAACAACCAAAGAACTCCCGTACATAATGTTGGTAATTTAGAAACATTACTTAGAAGTAATGATTTTCACAAGAGAAGGGGGGAAGGTCCCAGTGAAAGAAGTGCTCAATATCCAATTGTTAGTCCAAGAATACTATATCCAGGAGAAATGCTCCAGGGGACCACCCAGTTAAAAAGATTGTCAACCATAGTTCCAATGGAGGGGGAGTAAAGAATCCTCCCCCTGAAAAAATTGAGAGTTCACACAAGTTTCCTGCGAGAAAGAAAGAAACAAATTAGTGAAAGAGGAAGAAGATAATCTTATAGAAAATGACATCCAAAGATTTTCTTTGGAGGATATGGAACTAGAAGTAAATATTGAGAAAATATTTCCTGCAATAGAACAACTAGAAAATATGGCTCAGAAAGATTTTTTTTTGGAAGTCATTGGAAATGAGACCTTTAGTGAAGAAGAATCCTTCACTTTGCAAAGGGTTGTTTCTGATAGAGAATCTAAAAAGTTGATTGTAGAAAAAAGTGACGAGAAGTATAAAAATGGAAAGTCCCACTCAGAGGTTGACCTGAAGGATATGTGACCTGTTGTTCCTAAGATTAAAATTAAGGCTCAAAGAGTAATGTCAGGCATCAAGAATGTTTAAAGAGGATATTTCAAAAGAGTGTTTTTTCTACCTTTAGTTATATAAGAAAATATCCTTAAATGAAATTAATAATAGGACAATACAAAGGCCGTATTTTGTTGTCTGAGTCACAATTATGATATCAAATGGTATGGGAGAAAATTACAAAACTGTTAAACAAAGCTAGGCATCAATGACAGATGAGTCTCACCTTGTTTGTAGTAGAAGAAAGTAAAGAGTGCACCCTTGAACATGATATGAGATGTAGTAATTCAAATATATTACAAGTCTTGTATTACTTACAGTAAATACAGAGGAAAAAATTATTACTTAACAGATTTCCGATATAATGTGATTACAGTAGTTGTGATACTAAAATGCGATCAAGTGCTTATCAAGGAATTACAGAAGAAAATTTAGAGATATGGAAATACAAAAGAAACACATAATTCAAACTAAACAGAATTTGGAATCTTTGTCTACACTTGTATTAATACTCAATAAGGAGATTTTTCTCTATTACATCCAGCAAGAAGAAGCCTTGAATAGATGTTGAATCTATGTATTTATACAAAAACTGTCACAACTCAAACGATTGGACTTCTTACAATAAAAATAGCACATATTTGAATAAGACAACAATATGTAAAAACTGATGAGCTCTGTTGGCGTTCTCCTTTGTCCCTTCATCTATTGGCGGAAACGTTTCTTTTCCTTACTCCTTTAGCTTGGATGAAGTTGTCGTCTGGTCTTTTTAATAATTCAACAAATTGTCCTGGCCGTTTTAGTTTTGTTACCATCTATCCCTCCAGCTATGTTCAATAATGCAATGACATTTTCTTACCTACTCCCAACTGTGCTTTCTTTTCCATGTTAAATGCATTGGTTTCATTTATCTAAAAATTCCACCACCAACCTTGATGGATCAATTGTTTCATTTACCTTGAAAGTGAATAAATTCCTCTCTACCGAAGGTAGCCTTTCTTGGATTCTTTTCACCTCTAGAGCTAAGGCCTGGAACTATGAACTTGGGTTCACTAGACTTTATTAATTTTAAGAAGATCAATCTGGCTCATTTCCTGAATGGATGCCAGAGTTTATTCTTTGTTCTTTCTAGAATTATGTTGGTTCATGTCGATATCATTTTCCCCAGGTTCTCCATGCTACCACTTCCCTCAAAATCAATTAGTATTTTGTCTAATGATGATAACGCTTCTTGGAAAGCATCCTGTAACTCCCGGGCTAATATATTTCTCTCTGCCAAATTCATTTCCCAGACCTTAAGGGCCATATCACCTCTTGTTTGTTCAGAAGGGGAAAGCTGAGGAAAATCAGGGACATTATCTTTCTGTGCCAAAATGATGGATTCTTGAAACTGAGCTTGGGTTGAATGATATTCCCTTTCCTTAATATAGATATCCTTCAGAGAAAGGGCTACTTCCTGGTATCACTTTTGGATGGAGTCGACCTTCCTAAAAAGATCATGCTGGGCCATTTCCAGTTTTTCATTTATTTCTAGTGCTTGAGTCTGGAAGGATGAGATATCTACTAAGGTGCCTTCTTTTAGGTCTAATCTGGCTTGAAATTTCCCTTTCAATTCATCATGTTGAGTGATCAATCCTTGTTTGGCCTGTGAATTTCAATGGAGCTCCTCAAGGTTGACCTACAACTATTGGATTTGATGTCGGTCAAGAGATCTGATTTTCTCAAAGTCTTGTCTCATCTTGTTCCTTACAATATGTTCCATGGCCTTTATTTGATCTTTCCACTGCCCCACCAATAAGCTCTTATGTCGTAGTTACTCGACAATATTTTCCATAGACCATTGATTTGTAGTGGAAAAGGCACCCAATGAACCTGAAACTTCCTTTGTGAATTATGTATCATCTCGATCATTCCCATCATACAACATCCTCTGCCTTTTAGTTATCACTCCATCTTTCTGGTGAGATTCTATTTTGACGATGGGCTTCTGTTTTCTGCTAAAAAAGAAATCTGAAGGAGGCATTTCTTCGAGCGAGATGGAGGCAAGATCACTTACAAAAAGAATTTTTGAACTAGGGTTTCTGAAGATGGATTGCAGAGGAGTAAGAGACATAATGGGAGAGCCAATATCTCTATATTGTTTTTTCTCTGTTGTATTTGAGGTACCAACAGGGGTGATTGGTCACGAAGGAGACATTGTTTATCCTTGTTTTAGGATGGCTTCGAGTTGAACCTTTTCTTGAGGGCCTAGTGGATCTGATAATGAGGCTTGTAATTTTTGAGTCAATACCTCCAAGCTATTCGAGGCTTCTTCAACCTTATGTTTACCATAATGCTATGGTTTAGAACTTGTATGCATATATTCCTGTGTAGGAGGAGCGTCTATCGATTCTCCTTGTAATACCTTTGGAAGATTGCTTCTCCTGTGCATGTGCCTTTGGAAAATGAGGAGACCATATTGTTGATATGGAGGTAGTGTTTGGAATATTTCCTGTACCTCTTCATAAGACCTAATTCCCCTAAATATTTCGTCATATGGGGAGTTTTCATGCACATATAATTTCATGTTGAATTGGGCTAGGTGGTTTTCCACGATCTTGTATGGGTCATTCTTTTTTAATTCGATGTCAACCAATTTGACACCTTCCAGAGTTGCAACCTCCACTTTGGAGTGACTAAAATCTAGTAATGAGAAAATGTCAACCTGGATAGGGAAAGAGACCATACCTTTTTCTGTTTTGCCTTCATCTCCTTGTTGATGCCTTCCGTTACTATATGGTAGGCTACTTCACTACATAACAGCGAGTCTGGTAAAAATCATTGGAGATCATGGGGACTAATTGATAATCCAAAAAAACTGATATAAGAGAAGTTCTCTTCAATAAACCAATCTACTAGCTTGCCCAGATTTCCCATAATCCACTCTAAAATTGGAGGAGGCAAGTGACCATACAGGGATATATGTAGAGGAACCACTACATTGTGATAGACTTTGTAAAAGATATATTTGGATTTTTCCTCCCATGACTTGGAATGGTATAAGTGAATGGGATCTACACTGGTCAGGGTCCATCTCCAATTCATCAATGGAAAATGTGTCATGAAACATATGGTGTCCATGACATACGCAGACATATAGAAAGGGGCGGGATGCCCCTTTGATTTCTCTATTTTGTATTCAGTAATTCCTTTGTCTAAGTTATCTGACAACTTTTGGCCCAATTAAATGTGTATCCCTCGGCCACCTCATGCATCATAGATACCCATTCCACTAGGAAATGAGTAGGGCTCTTCTTCCTGAATAATATACAGAGCATCATGGCTACGCAAATCATGTGAGATTCCAACAACGTTGTGGCATACATACCATGAGCGTCGGTCCTAAAATTCTATGGGTTCCCCCACTAGGACCCGATTATATCTATATAACTCTTGTCATATTTGATGCATTCCTTTTTCTCGAACTCCAAAATAAATGTAGCATTGTAAGTATATTTATCATTGGGAGATAGCTTATACATTACTTGGAGGTGGTTGAGTCGAAAAGAACCAACAAAAACCTTCTGATGGTTGATGATGCTCCTGGTTTGGACGTGTTGACGGGCGAAACTGATCGTCCGTCAACTGGGAGAGTGGAACCGGTCCGGGGTTGTCTAAATAACCCAAGCCGTTTGGTATGGACCACCCTGACGAGTTTAACGGCTCCGTTGGCCGCCCTAAGGTCTCGTAAGGAAACCAAAGAGAAAGTGATCT
>ML809839.1:38104-76037 GCA_009831015.1 Picea engelmannii | reverse complement strand
CGCGATTTCGGGGTTTTCGTTGTAGAGTGAACTCGACATTTCAAAGTCTCGATCCCCGATTCTCCGATGGCTTATCTCTCTCGCAACTTCTACATATCCGACGGCCCTCGTTCTTTCAGGAAAATTGAATGGGATCATACGGTCACTGACTCTTCTCCTCCCGATTATTGTTGCGCGACTATTCATTGCTATTGTCATCATTGCAACGACAACTGTACTTGCCATTAGCAACCACAACTGTACTTGCCATCAATGACAAGTATACGCTGATTTGCTTTCTGTTAACTGAAATTGCCAACAAAGATCTTCTTCCTTATGCTTCTTGACTCCTTCTGGAATGAAGTTTCCAAAATTGTTCTGTTGAAGTACCTATTCCATAAGATCGATTTTCTTCTTTAGGCATGTGGATTGTTCATGATTTGGTTGGTTGCAGTAAGTGCACTGCTTTCCCTTCTTCTTCTTCTTCTTCTTAGAATATGAGGATTCTTTGGAACTTGAAGAATCGTTGAAGGGTTTGGAATATCCCTCCTCGTTTTTTTTCTCCTTTCTGTTATGTTTGGATGATCCTTTTCCATCATGCATGGTGAGCGCATGTGATTTAATATCCTTGATTAGGCCCATCTAAATGAGTTTTTCATGTTCATGTGTGAGAGAATAAATGAATTGATCCATGGTATGAATCTTCCAATTTGCTTCCATGAGATACCTACCTGAATGGAAAGTGGAAACATAAACAAGATATTATGGTCCACTTGTTTAGACTTATCAATACCACAATATTCTAAGCTCAATATAAAATATTTAAACTTAGTAAAGAAATCTTGTATATTATCAAAACTTTTAGGATCCAAAGTATTCAACTCTACCTCAAGCATATGACCTCTCATCTGATCCTGCTTTCCAAATAGACTTTCCAAGGTGGTCCAGATCTTGTTTAGAGTCTTGCATGCGACAACATGAAACCATAAATCAGATGAAATCAATTCAAGAAGAAGTCATGTGGATTCATCCTTTCGTTTCTCCCATCTAGTCTTCTCAATTGTCGATGTAGGTTTTGTTTATGTCCCCATCGTCAAGTTGTACAGTCCTTTCCTTCTAAGTTGGAATTCATCCTTGGGATTCCAATCAAAAGAATTGTATGGTGTGAGGATTACCACCAAGTTTTATTGTATTATAGGCATCATATCCATCTCTCCCACTTTTTCTAATAACCCATAAAATTTACCCTCAATCTACAAGTAAAAAATTGAGAAGTCATTGCAGAAAGGGCACTTTAAATGGAAAATTTGTATCAGTTTCAATAGGAGATATTCTGGCTTCCTTTCTGAGAAAACGGTGAGGAATCTTGCCAAACAGTTGAAAACCCACTAGCAGAATGGATCGATTTACTTCTCTAGTGAGTCGTTTCCTCAAACAATTAATATTTTAGGAGAAATCTCTGCAAAAAGAAAGGGGTTTTAAGAGGCTTTCATACCTTTCCTTCATACACAGAGCAACAGGATTCTTGTGGTCGCCCTCTGTAGTATACTAGATTGTGACAAGTCCTTGTCGCACTTTGGTAGTGTATAAGAGTGAGACAATTCCAAAATTTTAAACTCTGATAGGGGGAAGGTGTGACAACTTCAATTTGTTGCACTTTTCGACAGAGAAAGACTGCGACAACTTCTGTTACACGGATTTTGCTCACCAAAACTACAATTTTCCTCTTCTCCAGATTGTCTGGATCACTCCAAGTAGCGTATCTCTGATACCATATCAATGTTTCATAGAAACTTGCACATGATATCTAGCTAAAGAAAGTACAAACAAATCTTATCAAGAAAGGACAAGAGATTCAATATGGAAGAATGAGAAAATATATTCACACTACTCCAACGAGCTAATCAATGAATGAAGATCAATACATAGATGATGATCAATATCATCAATATGATACAATGAATGAGTGGAATACACTAATATATAGGAAATAACATGCATAATAGCATAATAGTGATGATCTAAATAAAAATTCTAAAATAGAACTAGTCAGTTAACTGCCACTGAACTAGTGTGTCGAAAATAGAAATTTATCCAACATTGGTGAGATGGTCCTTTACAGTGCCACTTGGCCATCGTGAATGGCACCACTTGGAAGTCTGTGAATGGAATCACTTGGCAGACTATGAATAGTGCCACTTGGTGGGCTGTGAATGGTGCCACTTTGATATGAAATGGATTTGAACCAAGAATCGATAAGACTCAGTACCTACAATACCATTCGACAAACTCTGATGGTTATGTAAACTATGTAATGATCAACAAATGTAAAGTCGAATAAGACAAGAAAAATGAGAATGTGAGGAAAATTAAATGTAACTAAAAATTGAATAGGAGAGAAGGTTGAGGAATGGGAAGTGAAGAGCCATGGTTGTTGGCCTTCTCTTACCCCCCTAGATATCCCTATTTCTTCAGCTACTCTCATTCTCAAACAATATTTTTTTGGGGGGGGGGCACAGAGAAGAGGAATAACATTGTATCAGAATTGTCAAAAAGAGAATATTGAGCACCATTTGAATATGGTTTTCCCATATGGGTTTCTAGGGTAACATTGCACCTACTTTGTAATGGAATGACTTGCAATTATTATATGTTTAGAGTATGGTTTGTGGGTTAATTTTGTGTGAAAAATTTGTTCTCATATCGATTAATGTATCATAAGATTGTCAATTTTAATTGTGATAGATTCACATGGAAAATGATTCAAGTTAATGTGATTTCATTTTCTTCAAGAAAACCAAGATTCGCCATTGTGTAGATCATCCCAATAGGAAAATCATCCATTTCGTCCATTTGCATGTGATCTCAAGATCAAGGGATTTAATTAAATAGTTGTTGTAACTATTTAGTAGAGTTTCCATTTTGGGAATTCCTCTCATCTTTCACAGGCCATTGGGTGTTGTTTCTCTCTCTCCATGCATTTTTACTAATTTCTTGAATGTTTTCTCATTGTCTACACCATCCATTAATTACCTGGGTGTTTTTATGTGTTGGGAGAATTTGTAGAGTCTAGATTGTTCCTAAATGTGTGAGGGAAGTTTTAAATGATGTTGGATGTTTTTGAATGAGGTTGGGCATTTTATTACATTGTTGTGTGAAATTACATTGTCTTACATGTTTTTAAATTATGTTGGGCGTTTTTTAACTTTGTTGGGCGAAGAGCCTCACTCTTACAAATTGTAATTTCATCCCCACAACTGATTTTCATTGCCAAGTCGATTTAGTTTGTGTCTGGGATGATTTAATAGTGTCGGTCAAATATTTTAATTGCTAGAAGTTATCCTCTAATGCTACACACCCCAGGATCGAATCGGATGTCATAATTATGTGCTCAGTCAAAATTATATGGTCTAGATGTTATGTCCATCCTTGGGTTGTTTCCCATCCACCCATATGATTTTATAAATCCTCCACAAGTTTTATTCAAACCTGGTATACTACACCCATATCCAGATTATTAAATTAAGTTTTGGTCCACTTCATCTTGGGTCGACTTCATCTGTAGTCATTTTTTAATTCATTGGGTCAAATTATTATTGTTGGGGCATCTATTATTTTCCACAAAGTTAACACGTGGATGTGTAGGGCTTGTATGGACTGTGTGCACTAATCTCTCTTCCACCCTGGGAAAACAAATCCGTAGCTATCCATTTGGATTTCATCTTTTGTCGATTTGACTTCAAGTTGGTAAAGTTATCACCTCGAGTCAATTTATTCTTTGCTAGAGCCGACTTCCATTACATAAGTGTTTTGTTTCTATCCTGGTCAAATCAACGCATTTTCGGGTCGACTTCCACTCTCTGGTCGACTTATATTGTATCTTGAGTCGACCTCACTACCCTAGTCAACTTCCACTCTATATTGGACTTATGTCTTAGCTTGAGTCGACTTCACTACCTTGGTCAACTCCACAATAGTTGGTCATTTGTTGCCTCATGTCGACTATTCTCCCACCTAGTCGATGTCCTTCAAGTGGAGCTAAGTCGACTTCAATTCATTGGATATTCCTCTATCGAAGAAATAAGATAGCAATTGATGATGGAGGAATGATTGTTGTAGTGGAGGAAAATGGTAGGTAACCTCTTGCAAAGAGAAATAAAACAAACCCGTGTTGATTGGCTCCAATGGCAACTATAGACACAACTTGATTGTGAGGAACATAGTTGTGAAAAACAATGGATAGGTGTATATTAGTTTTGAAAACTCTATTGGGATAGAAACTATTGCATCTCCATTATAAGTGACTCTTTCGATATTTTACTTCAGAATGTCAATTGTGGACTTCTCCATGAAATGAGCAATGAAATCGTAGGCATGGGAAACTTTGAAGCTCACATTGCTAACATCATGGTGGAAGACTTGGTAGAGTTGCAACATATGGTTTATACTCAACATCAATAGAGTAAGAAGAAGCATGGAGTCAAAATTTGAACAAAGATACTCATTCAAGCACAAAGAAACAAATTCACTTCGCATCCATGTTGATGAAACGGAAAGGCCATAGGCCCACCATTTAAAGATCAAAAGGTATCATAGCAGTTGCATCCTTGACGGAGACACAACTTCCAATACTTTGAAAAAAATAGTATAGACCACAACATGGACAAGAAAGCAAAGACAAATTGGAAGATTTAAGGGCTAGTAATGAGCATCTTTGAGAAGATAATGAGAGCTTGAAGGAACATGTTAAGATGTTGAACCAGAGGATGGCGGAGATGGAGAAGCACATGGATACTTCTACCAAATTGATTCCATTTTTCAAGAAGAAGTTTGAAGAATGACAAGACTCCCTCACTGCAGTCATAAAATAATGGGACAAGCATAGAGCACAAGTTGTATACCTTGGTGAGAAGGTCATCCAGATTGATAATTGGCGGGAGGATAGGTTCGCGCAGATGATGACATAGCTGCAACAATATTTTGCAGAGAAGGAAAGGTCCTTGGAAAGGCTTCACGAAACTATCCAATAGAGGAGCAAGAAAAACTTCCATTTCCACTACAGATGCTAGCACCATGACTGAGACAAGCTTGGTAAGCTCACCTTCAATAAACATATCTAAAGAGAAACTTGGTGAATTTGAGAAACATACAAGAGACATTGGCTCTAAAATTATAAGGAAAATAGGATATGAAGGAATGTGGTGAACCAAACGGGTTCACCGGGTAAATACCAAATGTAGGTAGGACAACAAGTTATAATCCATAAAGGATAATATATTAAATAATAATGTATATGAATATGAGATGAATACAATGAGAATGAGGGCCCGTTTATATATCCTCATAGGGGGTGCCCTTTCATGAATAGACATGTCCTTTAGATAAGACATGACTTTTGATTTATGATGTGTTTAATTATTATATTTAATTATTATTAATTATATATATTTCTATATATATTGTGTTCATAACATTGCCTTCCCCTTAAAAATGCTTTGTCCTCAAAGCATACTTTATGGAAGACTTATCTCTTGTTTTGGCTTGTAATTATTATCTCTTGATTATTCATTCTTGAGTTAGTGATCGTTGAAGACTTGAAATGATAGGATGTACTAAGCGTTGAGTAGAACCGTCAAACTATAAGGGAGTCTGCCCACCCTAAATCAATCTTCTGCAAAACTAGAATTTTATAGGGTTCTTGTAGAAAAATTGATGTATTTTGACTCCCCTGATAACTTCTACCTTGAGCATCATTTGTAATGGAGGTAACAATTTTGGACATATTTGTCATTTGTTTCTGTGGATACCTTGACTGGTTGAAGTGTCGATTTTTGTGATTAGGATGTCTATAAGGCATCCTTGCAATCTGATCTTTACTTCATGTACTTATAGCTTCTTCTTGATTATCTTTTGGAATTGAGTCTTCTTCATAGCTCTGGCTTGATTCTACTTGGATATGTGAAGACCTCTTTATGTCAACTGAATTTGTAAACTTTTGGGTTGTAAGGTTGACTGGGTCTGTATTAATTTCCTTATCCATAATCAAGTTTTTTTCATTTGAATATTTCTCTATCTCCATAGGTTCAGTCATTGTCTCTTTATCTACCAATGATTCCTTATTGGTAAGTTGTTCTAACCTGTGTTGTACCATATTCTTATCTCTCTTTATCTTCTTAATCTGGTTGAGTAAACTTTGATTATGGGATTTTAGGCGACAAATTTATGCATCTTTGTCTATGACGATTTTTTCGCCTTCTTTTTAGATCTCAAGTATTGAACGTTGTTTGTCTGACAACAATATTTTGGAGATCTGATCAAGATCTTTTGACGTAGATATTGAATCTGAATTCACTGAGACGTCATGCAATTTTAGTTTTTTCTTCTTGTAGGAAAACATTAAAAACTTTTTCTCAAGGTTTAATATTAAACTACCTAGGGTCTCTAACCAAGTCGAGTTGAGGATTATATCAACCTATTTTCATATATAGTTGTAACCTCGAAAGTCGATACGAGTTTGCAATCTTAGAGTGTCAACAAGTCCTTGATGTCATATTTATTGCCAAAAAAAAGTATTTTGTTTCGATTACATTTGTCTTTGGAATTATTAATTGATTCACCAAATCCATACTTATGTGATTTTTCTTCTTATTTGGGAAAATGTGGATGCTAACTTCTTTTTCTTGAATATTTCCTCCAAATGTTAATAATCCGATGCGTCTAGTTAGATGCTTTTTACCATAAAATATTTCTTCCTTAAAATCCATTTTTTAATTTGAATTTATCTTATAATTATTATAATATCACTTTAATAATAATAAGCCTTAAGCTTCTTGACTTAACAAATATCTTCCTCTAATATTCCTTTATACTCTTTTAAGAAAATAATCCTTGATAATTCTTATTTTTATATATAGAGTTAAAAGACTTTAAATATTTTCTTATACTTTACCAAAAATACTTTTATATTCACTTAATTTTTTTTTCCTTGGTAATTAATAAAAAAAAATTAATATTACCTTCACACTTTCCAAAAGAACTATTTTATTTTTACTCTGTACTTAACTCATGAAATTTCTGAACTTTTAAAACAAGCTCCTTTTTTTTTAATTAAAACTTTTGAATTTTTAATTATATGTCCTTCTTTTATATTTTTCACCATATATTCTCCACTTCTTAAAATTAATATAACGTAGAAGTTATTTTTTTTTCCTTTCTCTTTTGTTTTATCAAAGGTCACGACTTTTTTTTAAACGATGGAAATTTACCTTTTTACTTCTATGACAATTGTGTGGATTGGTATAATGAACAATGCACTTAAATTCGTATGAAAAAATGTTGTACGATGTATGGGCTAGCTGGTAATATTATTTTGTTTTTATTTTTTTATTTTTCTTTATAATAGGAAAAAATATATTATTTTCTCTTTCTTTATATATGTTCAAAAAATTCTTGTACATGAATTTCCATGATAGAGATATTTAATTCTTGTGCCAAAGTAAGAGAGTTTGAATTTATCGAAAAAATTGTGGTAGTTTAAAACATTCTTTCTTTTCAATATTCTTGTCAATGCAAGGTGGAAGGAATCTCTTTACTTTTTTTATTTTTTAACCCTTTTATTTTTATTTTTGGGTAATAGTTTATTTTTCTTCAATATTGTATTATGCAGCAGAAATTTTAGACTTCAAATGGCCAAGGGCCAATTATGGTCAAGGACCATATTTTCAAAGAAACTCTTAAGAAGTAATGTAGTTGCGGCCAACAACCAATATATATGTTTCCAAAGGCAACATAATTTTAACCAAAGGTCAGATGGCCAAAGGCCGAGATTAGATGTCGCTTTGATACCACTGTGGTGAACCAAGCGGGTTCACCAAGTAAATACCCAATGTAGGTAGGACAACAGGTTATAATCCATAAAGGATAATATATTAAATAATAATGTATATGAATATGAGATGAATACAATGAGAATGAGGGCATGTTTATATATCATCACAGGGGGTGCCCTTTCATGAATAAACACGTCCTTTAGATAAGACATGACTTTTGATTTATGATGTGTTTAATTATTATATTTAATTATTATTAATTATATCTATTTCTATATATATTGTGTTCATAACACGAAAAAGGGCTAGGCAAGAGTAGACAAGGCATCTTGACCCCCACTGTAGTCACATCTTGGACCAAGCCTAAAGGATTAAGCTTTGATAATAGAAATGGAAATTCCATCACCACAAAGACCATTTTCGTGGAGGAAGCAAACATGTCAAAGTTGGCTTGCTCGTTAAAAGAAGGAGCAACAACAATGAGTGGAGGTGTCATCTCAACACCACCTCAGCCTTGTGGTAGATTGAAGGAGATCATAGGTGAGGAGAGTTTGTAGACTCAACCCACACCTAAACTCAAATAAAGTAGCACACCAATCAATAAGAGAAATAAGAACAAGAAGAAGACCAGGAGATCTACATCAAACAAGAAATTTCTTGTTTGTCACTACTGAAAGAAGAGAGGCCATAATGTTACCAGTTGTTGGTATGCAGAGACATGCAAATATTGTGGAAAGAAAGGCCATCATGAGGTAGCGTGTTGGGAGAAGCAAACCATGTTCCATCGGTCTAATTGTTTTCAGAAGAAGACTTTGCTTCAACAAACCCACATATGTACACGATTGTTTCCACCGAGACCCGCGTACATGTACAAAAATCCTATATAGAAAGATCTGTATGACACGACAATCTCCTGCAGCTTCCTTTTACTGAAACTCAACTAAGATGCCTCTGTTCTCTCTTCTTCTTGACCTAATCTCTAGATGGAATTCATTCTCCAACTATCCAATATCTTGAATCACAGTCTTTTGTGATCCAACTCTCTCAAAATTAAATCCTCTACTCTCAAGGATATCAAGTATCAAGTGTCTTCTTCCTTCACCATAGCCTTACTTTTATAATCGCGAGTTACAATCTATTTATAATCTCACTTGAGATTTAGATTTCACAAGAAGATTGCATATTAAGTTATTTTAGCACTTTCCTAAAATAACTCAATTAACTAATTACATAATTAATTAATAAAATCAATTTACTTCAATAATTTCTTTAATGAAAGTAAATTCAAGAGTAGAAGGATTTGGAAAATCTACACGTCTAGACACATAGAACTATACAAAAATACATGTTTGATGCTACCACTAACATCAACACTCCCTCTTAGCGAGGAAGGTATTTTGCACCACTCCAAGTTTGTCTATGAAGAACAAAAACTTTCCTTTCTCCAAGGGCTTGGTCAAAACATTTGCAACCTACTCATCTGTGGAAATATACTAAATCTTCACTGCTCCCCTTTGGATCCTATCCTGGATGAAGTGAAATATGATCTCAATATGCTTGGACCTATCATGGAATACTGGACTCTTAGAGAGTTTGATACAACTCTGATTATCACAATATATCACCGTAGGCACCAACTCCCAATCAAATAAATTTGTAAGAAATTTTCGAAGCCAAATGACTTCACAACTAGCCATACTCAATGCCATATACTTTGCCTCTGCTGAACTAAGTGCTACACAATTCTTCTTCCTGCTGAACCAAGTAATCACTATTGATCCCACACCTAAGCAACACCCCGAGGTGCTCTTTCTGTATACCGCACTGCCTGCCCAATTTGAGTTTGTATATCCTTGCAACTCCACTCCATCTCCTACAATATATCTCAATCCATACTCCACTATACCTCTCAAGTAACTAAGCACATGTTTCGTTGTGATCCAATGCACGTGCCTCGTCTTCACCATGAACTGACTTGAGGTGTTCACAAAAAAACAAATACCTGGTCTGGTGTTGACAAAATACATCAAGGACTCTATCAGCTACATGTATATCCTAGGATCCACCAAATCTAAATTTGAAGTGTCAATATTCTTCAGATTGGTAACCATAGGCGCAACCATCGATTTACAATCCTCCATCCTGAATCTCCTCAAGATCTCTACTGCATACTTCCCTTGTCCAATGAATATCTCTCCCAATACCTGCCATGTTTTTTCTAACCCCAAGAAATAATGCACCAAGCTAATGTCCTTAATCTCAAACTCACTAGATAAATCCACTTTGCACCCTCCAATAAGATCCTCTATACTTGTGAGAAACAAATCATCTATGTACAGAACCAAGATGAGAGGATCCTCTCCAACAAGTATGAAATAAAAGTTAGGATCCACCTCACTATTGGTAAAGCCCATACTCTATAAGTATCTATCAATCCTACAATACCATGCCCTGGGTTCCTATGAGTTTGTATAAGGCTTTCTTAAGCCTACACACATGAAAATCCCTCCCATGTACCTCAAAGCCCTGAGGTTTCTCTATGTATACTTCCTCCTTGATGAAAGTTGTTTTCACATCCATTTGATGTATCCTCCACCTCATAATCGAATCAATAGAAATAACAACTCAAATAGAAGCATACCTGGCGACTGGAGCAAATGTCTCCTCATAGTCCACTCCCTCTTTCTAAGAGAACCCTCTCACCAAAAACCTCGCCTTGAACTTCTTTATGCTACCATCTCCAGCATGCTTGATCTTGTAGAGCCACCTGGAACTCACAACTGACTTCCCCTCCAATCTCGACATTATGCCCCAAACATCATTCCTCATAATAGAGGTGTACTCCTCTACCATGGCATCTTTCAATACCTGATGATCTATTTCTTCCTCAAAATTGGAAGGCTCAACATCAATGATGCTACTCATAAGTACCAATAGTTCAAAAACTTCTTCGGAGGCCTGCGCTCTCTGAATGCACTCCTAGGAGCCTAACCGACATCCCTCAATGTTTGCAATAGCCATCTAGGTCTGCTAATAGGATTGGAAGGGGCCAACTCCTCTTCTCCACCTGAAGTCTGAACTGCTAATTGATTCTCATCCTTCGGAGCTTGTTTCTCCTCGTCTTCTATCAATGTTGATGACTCTTGAGTACTCCTAGATGTCCAGTTCTCCTCGAACTTAACATATCTGCTCAAAATTGTCTTCTTATGTACTGGAATGAAGATCTTGTAAGCCTTTGAGGTCTCTTTTTACCCCACAAATATACCCTTCAGTCTTGAAGGCTCCAGCTTCATCCTCTTCTCCATATGAACATGGATGTAAACTGGACAACAAAAGATCCTCAAATGACCAATATCTAGCTTCACTCCTAAGAACGCTTCCTCTAGAGTCTTGTCCCCCAATATCCTGTGAAGAATTTTGTTCTGCACATACACTGTAGTGTTACATGCCTCTGCCCATAGAAACATATGAAACTTCTGGTCATGTATCATAGCCTTGGTAGAATCGATGATGGACTTATTCTTTCTCTCTGAAACCCCATTATGTTGATAGTTGTATGAGACTGTCAGCTCCCTCTTGATCCCATCCCCCTAGCATAAATCCTTGAATTCATTGGAGGTGTAATCTCCCCCATTATCAGACCTTAATACCTTGATCTTCTTACTTGTATGGTTCTTTACCTGAGCCTTGAACTCTCTGAATCGATTGAAGACCTCATCCTTGGCCTTCATAAAGAAGATCCATGTTTTCCTGGAGAAATCATAAATAAACATCACATAGTATGATGATCCTTGTAATGATGCTACTAACATCGACCCACTCACATCTGAATGAATAAGATCCAAAATCCATTTGGACCTACTCTCATTGTTGGGAAAATAAACCTTAGTATTGTTGCCAAGTGCGCACCCTCTGTACACTCCATATTACTCGATCCTAAACTTTGTAAGACCTATAACAATCTCCCTTAGAATTGACAACGCCTTGTAGTGTAGGTGTCCCAACTTCCTGTGCCACAACTCACATAAGCTATCACTATCGCTTACCAAAGCCGAAACATGCTTTCCCTGCAACTTGTATAAAGTGCCTTCTCTAACCCCAACAACTAATGTGTTGTCTAGGCTATTTTTCTATGAACGTATGAGTACCTTCTCTCTCTAAAAAGTAACGACAAAACCCTTGTCCTCCATAGCTAATACTAGAATCAAATTCTTCTCCAAACTTGGTATATGTAAAACACATCCTGGGCATCTAATGATCCTCCTGACTCAAGTTGGAATGTAACTATTCCCTCTCCCTTCGCTGCATACTTGGCATTATCACCAAGTTGTGCATGACGATTTGCGTCACTCTCATTCATATTTCTAAATAGCTTCCATGCTTATGTCATATGACGAGATGCACTATCCAAGAACCAAGCACTCCTCGTTGTTGTGCTAGTAATCCTTCTCAAACTTCACTGCAAACTCATCAAGTTGTGTCTCTGTTGATGTTGTTGTCTACGTATTTCCATTACCCTTCTTCTTCTTCGGACACTGAGATGCATAATGTCCATTTTTATGACATGAAAAACACTTTATTTTACTCAAGTCCTTCTTCCCTGGTTGTTATGATCCTCCATCATTGTTATCCTTCTTGCTAGAACCCTTTCCTTTGCCCTTCCTTTTCTTACTGACTAGAGACAAGTTCTCTTCACTAACTCCCTTCTTGCTACTCTTAGAATCCTCCAGAGTCTCTTCTTGGATGCAATCATCCCAAAGTTTCTTCCAATCAAGGATATTTTCTTAAGAACAAACTCCCTTGAGAAATGGTTCCCAAGACATGGGAAGACCATTCATTTTCCTTCTATGGCACTTAGTTTCCTTTGTATGAATATTTTTACATTTGAGAATTTTAAGGATATCTTTGGTCCAAATCTTTGCATAGATTTGTAGCATTTAACTCAATCTGTTGATTGGTTATTAAAAGGATCATTAAATATTTTCTTCATTGCTGGCTCAAATTTCTCCAACTTTTAATTTTTAGATGCTTGTAGCTTCAATTTTCTTGGTATTATTGTTGTTGTATAATTTTCAATTTAAAGTTTTTTTTTTTACATTTATTTATGTACATTTATATTTTGACATTGTAATATTATCTTTTATCCATTTTATTTATTTCATTTTATACATAGCTAAAACAAAAAGACAAATATAAAATAAAATATATTATAAAATCAAATTACTTTTAAGTCAAGGTTATTATTGTTAGAAATTTTGATTTTCAATCTTAGGCTATGAAAATATATTATAAAATCAAATTACTTTTAAGTCAACGTTATTATTGTTAGGAATTTTGATTTTCAATCTTAGGCTATGAATGGAGGGTGATAATCCCACTTACCTCGTCTAGCCACAATTGAAGTGTTTTGCGAGAAGCACTATAATTTCTCACTCAACACCATGTTGTCTAAAGTAGGGAGGTCAAGATAGGACCCTAACATGCCCTCCTCCTTCGAAAGAAGCATTGTTCTCGAGGATGAAGATGAAGAAATTGTTGTAGGAGCATGGTTGGTTCCCATGTGGCATCTTTAGGTGGCATGCTTTTCCATTGGATTAATAATTTATTAATCACACGCTAGTGTAATTGACGCTCATTATCCAATATTGCTTTTAGCTGAAGCCAATTGGAGCCTTCTTTATCAAGTTCAAGCAAGTTGGTTTGCACCTTTAACTTTGTACCCACAACCTTCTTTACACAAGACACATTAAATACTAAATGAATCTTTGAGTGGGGTAGGAAGAGCCAGTTTGTAGGCCACTTGTCCAATGCACTAGATGATCTCATAGGATCCATAGAACTTGGGTGCTAATTTAAGAGGTGTTTTGTCCTTCAATGATGTTTGTTTATAGGGTTGAAGGTGAAAAATCACTTGGTCCACTATTGTGGAGTATGTGGGCCACTACCTAAACCTTGGAAGCACCTAGTAAATATTAAGTGACCAACAATTATTTTTTGGCCATAAACTACTTCATATGGGGTCATTTTAGTAGCTCCATGATAAGAGGTATTGTACCACCATTATGTGAGGGGAAGCCATTGTGCCTATTGGTGTGGTTTTTCTGAAGCAAAGCATCTCAAATATGTTTCTAAGGCACTCGTTGACCACTTCAGTTTGACCATTTGTATTTTAAACAACTCTTGCCAAAATTTTCTAGAGAAAGTAGGGTCTTGATTCGATACAATTGAAGTTTGCATGCCATGAAATTTAAAATCTGATCAAGGAAGACTAAGGCATAAAAATGAGCATATTTGGAGATACAATTGACTACCACCATGATCATGGATTTGTTTCCCTCCCTCAAAATTCCCACTATAAAATCCATAGCAATGTCATCCCATAGGTATGTTGAGATCAATAGTAGTTGCAATGAACATGGTACATTTTAAACTATGTCCCCTTTGTTTCTTTGGCATGTGTCAAATGTTGCCACAAAATCCTATATGTCAGTTTTCACGCCCTCATAAAAGAATGAACACTCAATTTGTTCATATGTTTTAGGAAATCTAGTGACTGACTATATGCGTTGAATAAAATTCCTCTAAGATTCTTTATTTTAAGGAAGAATTCTTCACTAGAAAAATGTGTTCCTCTCGAAAGGCAATGCATCTAGATACCATGTGTACCCTTTAAAATAGTTGGGATCTTCCTGAAGCCTATGGATGAGTTCAATGATAGTGTTATTTTCCAACCATTCTTGATGAGATTCCTCAAACCAACCTAGAATGGGTAAATATAGGGAAAAGAGGGATCCATCCTCCTCAAATTTCCAGGATAAGGCATCAACTACCACATTTTTTTTATCTTTCTTATAGATAATCTCATAGTCATACCCTAGTAGCTTGGTGGTCCACTAATTTTTCTATGGTGAGAATAACCTTTGTTCAAGAAAGTACTTCAAACTATGATGGTCAGTCTTGATCTAGAAATATTTCCCAATGAGGTATGGGCACCAAGTCTCTACTACATGTAAGATGGCCATCATGTCTTTCTCATATATAGATTTACCCAAATTACTGTCACATAAATGCTTATTGGTGAATTCCAAAGGGAACCCTTCTTGCATCAATACTTCTCCAAGACCTTTACCCAAGGCACCACATTCCAAGACAAAAGTCTCAGTAAAATCTGACACAACTAATACTAGAGTTGTGCACATGTAATCTTTTAAAGGTGAGAAGGTCTGTTCAATGACCTTATTTCAAACAAAGGTATTCTTTTCAAGTAGTGCAGTTAAGGGAGAAACATTTTTTCCATATTTTTTTACAAACTTCCTATAGTAGCATGTAAGTCCTAAGAATCCAGGCAAAGTTCTTTAATATTTTGGGATAGAGCAAATCTTGTTTAGCTGCAATTTTCTTGGGATCAACTCGTGCTCCCTCCCAACTTAAAATGTGACTCAAGTATTCAATCTTTGAAGCCCCAATAACACATTTGGAACATTTTAAGAATAGATGGAGGTCTTGTAGGAGTTGTAATGATCTATCAAAATTCTCTATATGGTATTCCCATGTTTTGTTGTGGATTAGAATATCATCAAAGAATACTAGCACAAATTTGCATAGGAATGGGTTAAAGATCTTGTTCACAAGGCTTTTTAAGGTTGATGGAGCATTTGCAAAAGGCATCATTAAAAACTCATAATGAACTTCATATGTATGGAAAGTACTCTTAGGGATGTATGTCTCTTTCATTTTGATCAGTAGTAGTTGAGACAAAGGTCAATTTTAGTGAAAAACTTGTCTTCATGAAGTTTATCCAAGAGGTCATTAATAATTGGGATAGGAAATTTGTCCTTGAAGGTAAAATTATTAAGAGCCTTGAATTTAGGACACATGTTCCCAAGTACCTTATTTAATACAATGACCACTGATGATGAGTACTGGCTAGTACCAGGACATATGACTCTCACCTCCAACAATTCCTGAATTATCTTTTCAATTTCATTTTTCTATGAAAAAGGGTGCCAAGATGCACATTGGGTGGTTAACTACCAAGAATGAGGGAGGTACCATGGTCATGTTTCCTACATGAAGGTGGTAAACCTTGTGACATTTCAAATACCTATGCTTAGAAAGGACTAGCTGAAAATTAGGGTGAATCTTTTGTGGAGTGGTGTTGACTATTTGTATGGCATCAAAATGTGTAATAACAACTAAGTGGGGTTTCTTCAATATATTCTCCATACGATGAGAGGTGATAATTTTTGGGGAATCATGTATAAGCTAAATGAGGTATGTTTCCTCGTTGCATGAAGCTCATATTAATTCTTTGAAATCCATGGTGATTGGTCCTAAAGTGTGTAATCATTCTACCCCAAGAATTATATCACAACCAATAATTTCAATAGAAAATGTGTGTTTTGAAATGATACTCACCAATTTGTAATTTCACATTTTAACAGTCGCCCCCACATTTCGTTGTACCACCATTGGTGATCATAATTTGAAAATTAGATATGATACATACATAATGATGGGTGTCTTTTGCCACTCTCCTATGGATAAAATTGTGAGTGTTGCGACTATCAATCAACATAATCACTTTGTGGTTCTTGATGTCGTCAATTAATTTCAAAGTTTTGGGTGGTGAGAAACCTAATAGGGCATGGAGAGAAATTTGGGGTTCCTCACAAGGATCTTGCAAGGGGGATTCATCTTCCATTTGGGGGGGGAGGGGGGTTGTCTTCCAAATATGGTTCAAGAGATTCTTAATGAATTTCCTTGAGTAGTCATGCAGATATACATCCATTCGAAATAGTTTCTATTATTTATATTTGTGCCATTTGAAATATCGTTCATTGAAATTATAGCAAAGACAAAGGCATTGATGCTCTACCATCTCTTTGGGATATAACTTGTGGATGTGGATTGATTGAGTTGGAGTTGGGGGTAGTCACTGTAGGGAGGTAGGGAGAGGTGAGTTGTAACAACTCATAGTGATTTGGAAAATAGCCATTTGTTCATGACATCCCTATTTCAATGGCCAACTTAAAAAAATTCTAGTCTAATAAGTTCACTGAGGCATTTTGAAAGTGACGAAGATGGGTATTTTTATTTTTTCTACTTTTCTTTCTCTTCTTTTCTTTCTATTTTGAATGTGTACTCATTATCATCCAACCACTTATAAACAAAAATGAACATAATCAAACAATAAAGATGCATAGTTTGAGTATTCTAATTAGTTTAGAGATTTTGTCAAACAAAATATATGTAAGTACATACAAAATAAATAAATATGTCAACACATCCATGAATGGATAGGTACTTCATCTTGGGATGTTGTAAGGAATGCAACAACTATGGCACCATATGGTTAATTCCCAAATCTTTCTATAGTTACCAATAGATACAACCAAGAAAGATTGAATTATTAAACTGTTATTAAAATTACATAATGTAAACATTAAATTAAACACTTTGATCACATAAATCTTAATTACCCAAAATATAATGAAATAAAAGAAAAACAATTGGATTCACATAAGAGAATAAGTACACCATTTTATCATACAATTGTAGATTTAAAAATAGAGACAATGTGCCCATACAAGCCACAACATTTAGCCATAAGCGGATCCACTTGAAATAGGCCCCTTAAGTAATAGGTGTGGCAACGTGCATTATATATGATATTATCCGAAGTGGGAAATATTTTCTCTGGCGGTAAGGACTTCTTTTTATTATCTCGGGTATGAGTGAAGGGGCGTCTCTCTCTCGGGTAAGGTGGCTCAATAGGCATACAAGCCACAACATTTCCTGGCCAACGTAAACCTAGAGGTTGAACCTTCTCTAGCCTATGCATATACAATTTTCCTCATTCAAGCTATATAATATTAGATGCTATTGAAAAGTTTCTCAAACAAATATCAAGGTTGGATATTAACCCAACCATGAAAAGGAATTAATTAAAGTGATTTTTGGTTTAGGCATTTCCGTCAAACACGTGACAACCATGCATAAAAAGATGCAATAAAAATCTGACCAAGTATTGGTTCCATCGATTTGGAATAAGTTCACTAGCCCTTCTAGAGCATTCTATAGACTACTACAAATTTGGTAATATATACCCATTGAGACTAAAATATCGTAGAGACAGAGGTTTCATTGTATAACAACTACATTCTCATGAATTTTCCACTTCATTTAAGGATGAAAGCTACTTGCCATCAATGCATTTTATATTTCCTATCAATTATCAAGTGATATACACAAACAATCTCATAGCCAGAACAATGGACAAAAAACAAGTCAACAAAATGCTTTGTTTGTACAACAAATGGCCGTTCTAGTTTTGAAAACAATTGACAAAAATCAAGTCAACAAAATGCTTTGTTTGTACAACAAATGGCCGTTCTAGTTTTGAAAACAATGGACAAAAATCAAGTCAATGGCCGTTCTAGTTTTGAAAACAATGGACAAAAATCAAGTCAACAAAATGCTTTGTTTGGACAACAAATGGCATTTTGAATAATAAAATTTTTCTATCTGTAGCTACATCACGCTTAGGTATCAATTGATCTATAAACAACATGCATCAACACAAAAGATTTCCACACATATCATTGCTTGTCTTGGATAGAGATTCACCAATGTAAGACCTGCAATAGTAAATTCACTTAATATGTATCCAAAAACGTTGTTTGGCATCGTTTGTATAAGAGCTGGTTACTAAAGAAAATGAAGGCAATAAAATTGAACATAAAGGAAATGATTCCTGTAGGTAACAACTTTAGACATGATCATTAAACAATTTAGATACAACTTATTTGAGATCCCTTTTTTCTTTATTTTTCGGGAAAAGAAAATCTTTAAGACTTGCCAAGCTCAACAGTGTAGCTTTTAAACACATATATAGAAATATCTTTAACTTGAATAAGAATCTTGGCAAGGAAGTGGATACAGCTTCCAAGGAAAGGGACAAAGGTTTGTTGTAAATCCAGACCTTTCTTTATACTAGAAGACAACTTGATAATTCAAACTCTACCCATTGCTCATGAATCTCAGATCAATGAAACAAAACAAACGCATAGCATCCTTAAAATCCAGGTGCTAATAAATTATACAAAAAATAAGAAAACAAATTCTGGGGTTATATACCAGGTTACAAGTGAAACTCAGCACACCTAGAGACAACATGCAAATGCCATCAGTAGTTGATGCAAGAGACCTCGTCCTTTGAGGTTGATGTTTTGTGACAAATCCTTAGATTCCCAATAATAAAAAAATAGAAAGAAAATCCGCTCAAAACAGAAGCAACTACAGAAGCACAGAACCCCTTCAAATTGAAAATTTCCCCAAGGCAACTTCTAAGAGCTTACCTTCTAGAATATTATGCTCTAATGGTAGAGGAAGAGAATTTTCTCCGTCCAAGCTCTTCTATTGATATACAAAGTAAACGAAGTGGCGGTGAAACTCCTATTATGATTTTTGATTCAATGTCTCAAAAAAATCCCTTTAAAATTAGAGTATTCATGCTATAATGCAAGTTACATCAGACATTCACTTCACAAAGGATTAAGACATCATAAGCTCGAAAATAACATATAAAATGATTCCTCATAGAAAACATTTACCAGATCCTTAAAATATCCTTAAATTTATAATAAATTAAAAATTAATGGTATGAATGGCATGGAAGGACCTCAAACAATTATTATTATTTTATTTTTTTGCAAAACAAAGCCTGTAAACAACACGACTCCACAATTTTATCAAATGTATCTTATTTCACTAAAGACTTTAAGTGTGATAAATATAAAGTTTGATAAGCAGTATTTTGAGAAATTCCAGTCCATAGAAGCTTAAAATCTTGCAATGACTACTCGCTCTAATACAATATTTTGTGTTGTTGTTGCAATTCCTTTAATTACCAACCATTCCTTGCGGTGTAACCTGGAACTTTCCACTACAACTAAAATAGCAAGGTAGTATTAGAGAATCATTTTTCCAATGACTTGGTATTCCTTTACTTTGTACAACATATTTGAAGAACAATTTAACATACTAGCCACAGTTCTCAGATACAATATTAACAAATTTTATAAAAAAAATATCAAACTAGTATGTACTTGTCACCCCCTCTCACCTAGGGTAAATAGAGGAGATCATGTCTCATGGCCCACAATGAGGACACTGATCCCAATGATTATCAGTATTCTCCACAGACAACAACCCCTCAGATGCCTCCCCCCTCATCTAGCTTAGCTCATTGCACTTGATTAACATTGTCTATCCAATGATGGTGGTCCAGCACACATAAGGTACACTAGTCATTGTTTCATATAAACTATCATATTTAATGCATTAGGCATTTAGGTGAGGATCATGGGTTGAAGTCGGATAATCAATCATAAGCTTGGAAGTTATGTTTTTTTCCTTGTTTCACCTTGGTGGCCATCATTTGTGTCCTAGTCCAATGTTGTCACTCTTGAGGAAAATGGATACTACTTGGCGGCTTTCATAGGGGTAACATACTGCTCCCCCCCATACTTAACACTTTTCATCCTGGGGCCTTTCGCAATGTACTAAACTTCAGTAATGGCTGTTACATGTACACCAAAAAGGCCCATGGTTCATTTTTGTATGAGAAGGGATAGAATGTCGAGGTTGATGCAATTGCAAGAAAAAATGAATAAGAAAAATAAAACATGTTATAAAAGAAAGAAGAAATGATGGGATAATAAACGATCAAGTCAAAAGCCAAAGGTCAGCTTGAGCTCTACCCCCTCACTATGAGGCAATTGCCCCTACTCGTAATGCATTGAATGCATATCAAATAAAATGACTTAATCCCAGTAAGAAAAGAAAAGGAAGAATAAAGCACTTGAAATTTGAAAAGGGGACTTGCAATAAAAAGGAATATCAAAAGGCAAGAAAAGGGGTTAGGAAAGGGTATCTCAAGCAGCAAGCACTCCCTCTACAAAGGCCCTAATGAAGATGGACCAAGAATGATACCTTGCATGTTAGTGACTCCATCACCATGAAGTAAACCCAACCGTTTCATTCACCATACTTGCACATTGATAGGTTTCTTGGGAAATATCCCTCTACTTGGGTGTTGGCACACCTAATAAGGTCTTTTGATGGTCCTCGCATACTTAAACTTGTCAAATTGCATAAAGTCTTGAGCTAATGTGAAGTTTGGACAAGATACCTAATAGTAGCTAAAACTTTTTGGAAAAAACTGTGTGAGAGTTTATGAAAGTTTTAGCTATTGTTATGACTAACTGTGGAAACCTACACACTCAAAAGATTCCTAATATGAATTGCTTACATGGCTTTTGTATTAAGTGATGAATTACTTTGTATGATTTTAATGGCTATGGTATCTTGTAGTTGTTGGTTTTACCTGATTTTATGGGCCTTGTTTGGTCATGGTGCACCTTGACATGATCCTTTGGACGATGTTTTCATGAGGGAACCCATGACGTTGTGCACCATTCAGAGGACGTTGCATACTTGATGCAAGGCGTTGAGCCATATGATGATTGGACATACCTTGGGACACCTTCTCATACCTCCTGGACCTTGGACAATGGACATCTGAGCTCAGATATTGTGGATATGGTCAGTTTGGTCATCAAATGGGCAGGAAGCTCACGGTCTGGACAGAGCACCCCTTAGCATATTAGAATTTGATCGGATGATGTGGCACTTGGAGATGATGACACACCTCTTTGGAGAGGTTATGGAGCCCTCTTTACTTGTGATGTCACCTCCTATCCCTTGGATGTTGCACTCATGATGATGACATCATGCTTGGATGCTAGTTAAGCCGACCTAGCATGGGGTGATCCTTCTTGATGATGAGTTGGCACTAGATGGCAATGTTACATGACCCTTAAGGTGCGAGATGTGACCCTTGATGATGCTTGCACATTTTCATGGAGGGGCGTGGCCTTTGGAGGCACTTTTTCACCTTTAGAGCATGACATCATGGCCTTTGGAGGCTTCTACACAACATGTGTCACCTTTTGAGGGGACGCTTTGATGTATTTTTGTTATATCTTTATGATTGAGGCTATTTTGGGGGTCAGGCATGACCTATCCAACTTGTATCATTGATTTTTGTTAAGGTTCTAAGCTATTATTAGGTTTCTTTTCAATTCACTAGATAACCATAGCATAGATAGGATCACTGAGAAATACACAGTCACAAGAGACACAACATTTATCCTGGGAAACCCTCATGGGGGAGAAAACCCAACAAAAACTTCCTTAATATAGATAGCCAATACAATGCCAAGAGAATAAACCAAACAATACAGAAAGTCCACTCCCAAGCAGTGCGCCTCTTTCTCTCTCTTCTTCTCCAACTGCAGCTCCAGACTTGTGCTCTGATCATCAAGTGAGTGTGTGTACAAATGAGGCACTAGCCTCTCTTATTTATACAATCTGGCAGGCGCTGAACTGGGGTGTCTTTTCACTGGCTAGGTCGACTTCTCATTCTGGGTGGTTATAACCACTATAATATATTCTGGCTGTGCCGACTTCTCATTCTGGGTGGTTATAACCACCTTAATATATTTTGGGGCCGACTTTTCATTTAGCCTATTACAATTAGGGTTTGACCAATCCGCAAAAGGGGATTTGGTCATTTACAATACCTGACATGATCAATCCACAAAAGGGGATTGATCTAATGAATAATACATCAATAATAATTAGAATACTCTTTGCAATTACAATATTTCAACACTCCCCCTTAACAAGAAGGGTATTCTACAACAACATCAGGCGAGAGAGAGAGGGCAACATCATCAACAACATCTTGGAACACTGACTGGCGTATCTATAAATCATCGGAAGTTTTTCTCAATCAACACAACACAGAGGTTGGAGCATCATCAACACATCAACAACACAACACAGAGGTTGGAGCATCATCAACACAGCATGGAGCTGGAGTAGCATCATCATCTTCTTTAGCATGAGGCTAAAGTAATATCATCATCTTCTTTAACAACAATATCACAGCATGAAGGTTGGCACATCATCACAACACAAGGCTGGCACATCATCGCAGCAATTAAGCTGGCACATCATCACAACAATTAAGCTGGCAACACCACACAACAATTAAGTTGGAATCACAACACAACAATTAAGCTGGCAACACCAAACAACAATTACGCTGGAATCACAACACAACAATTAAGCTGGCAACACCACACAACAATTAAGCTGGAATCACAACACAACAATTAAGCTGGCAACACCACACAACAATTAAGCTGGAATCAAAACACAACAATTAAGAAGGCAACACCACACAACAATTACGCTGGAATCATAGCACTAGGCTGGCAACTTAACACAACACGAGGCTGGAATATCATCAGCATGAGGCTGGCATCACAGCACTAGGTCGGTAACTCAACACAACATGAGGTTACAATATCATCAACACGAGGCTGGCAACTCAACACAACACGAGGCTGGAATATCATCAACAAGAGGCTGGCATCACAGCACTAGGCTGGAAACTCAACACAACACGAGGCTGGAATATCATCAGCACGAGGCTGGCATCACAACACTAAGCTGGCAACTCAACACAGCACGAGGCTGGCATCACAGCACTAGGCTGGCAACTCAACACTACTCCCCCTTTCGAGGGAGGTCCTTTCGAACTATGCCAAGCTTATCTCGAAAGTGCTCAAACTTTACACGAGATATAGGTTTGGTCAACACATCAACAACCTGTTCATCCGTGATAACATATTGGAGTTTTATGGCTCCTCTTTGCACCATGTCATGGATGTAATGATATCGGATCTCTATGTGTTTTGACTTGTCATGGAACACAGGGTTCTCTGTCATCTTTATATAGCTTTGGTTATCACATAGGATCATGGTTGCTTCCATCTCTAGGTCGAATAGACCAGTCAACAACTTACGAAGCCATATGGCTTCACAACTGGCAGAACACACAGCAATGTATTCTTCTTCCGTTGTACTGAGAGCAATGCTTGATTGCTTCCTACTCTTGCCATGAGATCATGGATGATCCAAACTAAAACAACATCTTGAAGTGCTCTTCCCTTCAGAGACACTTCTAGCCCAATATGAATTAGTGTACCCACTTAGTCTGAAGTCATGATCTTCATCATAACTGAGACCACAATCTTATGTACCCTTAAGGTACCTCATCACATGTTTTGCAGCAACTGGGTGAACATATCTGGGTTCTACCAGAAACTGACTCAAGGTGTTCACAGCAAAACAGATATATGGCCTGGTATTCATCAGATACATCAACGATCCAATGATCTGTCTATACAGCGTGACATCAATCAATTCTGACGAAGTGTCGACCAAGAGCTTCAACTTTGTTTCCATGGGTGTATTCATGGACTTGCACTCCAACATATCAGATCTCTTCAGGAGTTCAACTGCGTACTTCCCTTGGTTAAGGATGATCCTCTTTGGGCTCTGCCATACCTCAAGACCTAAGAAATAATGCATTTAGGTCTTTCATCAAACTTTGTGGCAAGCTTCTTCTGCAATCTGTGATGAGATTTTATTCATCTTATCAAGGATACATCATCTACATATAGTAGTAACATCACTGGATCATCATTCATAACCTTGAGATAAAGGTTAGAATCGGCTTTACTCTTTGTAAAGCCCAAGCTCTTCAGGAAACTATCAATTCTGCCATATCAAGCTCTAGGAGCTTTCTTCAACACGTATAGAGCTTCCTTCAATTGGCAGACATGAGTCTTTCTATCTTCAATCTTCAAATTAAATTTTCTCATTACATTGTACCAATCTGGTACACTTGCTCAGCTGCAACTCAAACTGCACAATCATGTGCTAGCTCTGTGTGCTCTTTACAAAGAACTATCTATCTCACTACTTGAGAGTATGTACTCTCCTCTTTTTGCAACTGTTCCTTCTGGAACTTGGACTCTGCACCTGCAGCTGCTCTGAGGCTGAGAATGATTGCTTCATTCTCACTGTGGCTGCTAAAATCTGAGAGTAACTCCTCTTATTCTATCACGGCAACAGTTTCATCTGAAACTGAGAGTGGCTCAATAACTGATACTAAAGATAGCTCTTCTTCTTTCATGGAGGTAACGCTATCTTTTATCATAGTTATGTTTCCATGACCCAACTAATGCACTGCACCAACTGCCACTCAATTTTAAATATGGGGATTGCTCCCCTTGCATCTCATGCTATATCTTCAATAAGTGTCTCAATATAGTCTTCTCCCTCTTGCTAGGAGAATCCTCTGAACACACATCAGGCTTTGTTCATCTACAACATGATTGATCTGTATAGATCAATCTTGGATGTCAATACTGACTTCTCTTCTAGTCTCACAAAAGAATCCATATCCTAGTCTTTATGACTGGCTTCCTTCTCTGTTACTGAAACACGAGAATCTTCCAAGAGATTTCATATCTCCTAGGAGTCTCTGAAGTTATGATCTAGTCTTCTCACGACATCTGTCTCCCGGTCCTGGAAGTTGTCTCTTCATCTGATTCTTTCTGAGATCAGGCTTACTCTCGATTTCTTCTGAATCTACAAGGACTTCATCATCTCTTACAGGGTATACTTGGTGTTGAATACCAAGTCTAAATATGAAAGATAGAGTCAGGCTTCAAACGAGATCTGCTTCCCGTTCTAATGTTCGGTCATCTTTGGAGCCTTCTCCTCCTTTCAATCAATCTTCATATGAGATACTCTTAATCTCAAGAGATAGCTTCTTCTTCATCTTCTTTGGTACATGAGTGTATATGGTCATGTACATAGTCTGCTTCATATCTCATCTAATATGTTGCCTTCTTGCAACCTTCACTATAGCTTCCTCAGGGTTATCACCTGTGACCTGAAACAAGGTCAACAAAATAGCAAGCAAGAATAATACTCTTTTGATAATATTAGATAAAACAGTAGCACGAATAATCATCATAGTGGCTCCTTTAGAGCTATCACTTGTGGCCTGTCTGAAGCAAAGATCAAAAGTAAGAAATACAATACAAAATGAGGTCAACACTCTTATAGTATTGTGATCAAACTTTCCTCCATGGCAACCTGGAACTAACACAAGAGGTTTCTCCTAAAGGAGATGTTAGTTGTGTCAGTAAAATGATTACATTAAGCATTTATCTCAATATGCTCACATGCTACCAAGTATAATACTTTTCAAGGACTGCTATCTCAACTATAGTGTTTAATTTTTACATCTTTCATGCAAGTTTCTTTTAATCATCTTGTGGGTTGGACTAAGTGATCTTAAGTTGCGCTTTAGCCCTTGGAGGCCTATTTCCAACACTTTAATATTGAGTTTAAGTTGTGTTTGATGTAATTGGTCTCCTCCCTTGAAGTTGCGCATCCCTTGGATGCTTCTTCATTGTTAGGAGTTCGTGGTTGTATATGCCAGTGAAACTTCCCCTTGAGTTGTGCATCCTCTTGGAGGCACTCTTGTTTGGGATAGTTGGCTTGATGTGTTGTGGTTGTACTTTCCTTTGAGAAATACCTTCTTTACCTGCACATTCAAGTTTCATTTCAAGTTAATTGCTTTGTATAATTTGTATCTATAGTATCTTCTTTTGTATCTCTTAGTTTACACTTTAACTTTGTAGATAGTTGTTTCTTTCATTCTTTGTATCTAGTCTAATTGTGTAATCTTGTATCTAGCATTCTTTTGTAATTATTGTTGTAATATTTGTAGAACGAAACTCCCTTAAACATAGTTGACCCCTTGCCCAATCTTAGGCACTAGTCTTAGAAGACTTAGGGAAAGGACTTCTTTTGCATTGAAAGACTTGCACTTTGCATTGTTGTTTTTGCATATAGGCTAGATCTCCCAAACCTTAATCAACTAAAATCAACTCCTCGAAATTAACTTTTAACTTCATCTAGTAACTAGGGTCTACCCCCCTTGGCTTCCCT
The DNA here is from genome assembly GCA_009831015.1 of Picea engelmannii. Lineage (NCBI taxonomy): Eukaryota > Viridiplantae > Streptophyta > Pinopsida > Pinales > Pinaceae > Picea > Picea engelmannii. The sequence continues at coordinate 49,281 of ML809839.1, read as the reverse complement.
AGGAGTAAGTCTAGATGGAAGAGGTTCAAGTCGAGGTGACAGTGGGCTTTGAACCTAGGCATTGTGCCTCCAAGGACACACTAAGTGAGTTGGACTTAGCTCACGTTTGCAAGTGTGTATAAGGATGACAACACTTTGAATAAAAGGAATCATGAGCAAGGAAATTCCATCTCTAAACACCACTTCAACTTGTAGACATTGTTTATTAACTAAGCCAGAATGCCCAACTATACATTCTACATAATCAATCCCTTGTTCAACTACTAAGTCACTAGAAATAAGGAAATTAGTAATCAAAATCTTCAATGATCCACACAAAGTACTAGATTTATGACAAACTTATCCTATAGTCAACCACACATTAGTTTCTGGAATAGCTACAAGCCAGGATTAGTTCCAAGCAGATTTAAATACTCCCTTAAAAAAAATCCACCAATATTCAAAACTTAAGCTAGATTTAAATTTACAAGACTACATAGTACCCAAATCATAAAAATGCAAGGGATTTTATACCTATAGTGGTTTATGCCCTTCAACTTCTAGATTGAACCTCTATCTCTTCCTTCTTTCCTATGCCAACTAACAAATGCCAACCGATTTTCCTCCTAGCCTCTCTCATGGAAAACTTCTTCCCCTGAGACCCCCAAGCTACATGGACTCATAACCACTGCTTGAATTAAAACCCCGAACAATACAATGTCACTTCCATATTTCGCTAAGTCTCCCATGGTTAGAAACTTTGGCAACATTTCCCTCTCTCCCTTCTTCCCCCCTCCCCCCTTTCCATGGTTTTTCTGTTCCATTTATAGAACCTTTCCTAGTGGACACCTTACCATCTCATGCAAAAATCCCATTTTTTCTTTTAATCAAATACTCAATTATGCATGGGCTACATGGAGCCCCCTACCATTCCCCCCCCCTAATTATTTTATATAATTCATTTCATAATTTATTATGTATATATTGAATAAAGAAATAAATATATTTAAAAGTGACCCTCCCAAGTGGGTAAATAATCTCTTCTCTTAATCAATCAAGGGGTCATTGCAATTACCCTACTAAGCTTGGAATCTAGAAGCTGATTGTTGGAGAGTAAGGATTCCACACCCTTACTATGAAAATTCATGATCCTAATCAAGCAATATGGACTCGACATCCTTGTCTCTACGACGTAGGGTACCTTTCATATATTTGTCCATTAAAAACTCCACATCTTTGTCAGTACATGGTTGTGAATCCAAATCCATATGTTGGCGAGTTTGCAAGACCTCATCTCATGGTCTACACATACACAATGATCCAGATTTATGAGCGAAACGAAATAAATAACAGACTGAATACAATAAGACATAGATACAAAGAAAAACAACAGAAATCCAGTGAACAATAACTTTTATTGAATAAATAAAATAGGCTGAAACTGTAAAACTACAGAACTGAAAACAACTTGCTCGAATGGTGGTAGCTTTCTCTGAGAAGAGATGTGGCTGCTACGTGCATCTGTCTGAGCAGAGTGACTACAATGAAGTTCCAGAGGCCTTTTTAACATTACTCATGAATGCCAAAACCTAGACATCCAAAACGCTAACACTAGGAGATGAAACGCCAAAAGTTATGTGGGCCCCGATGGGCAAGTTGGTACCTCAACTTCTCGGGGTCGTAACTTTTGCATACAACCTCCATTTTAGGCGCATTATAGCCCATTGGAAAGGTCCTTTCGAGAACTACACATTATGCCATCAAACTCTGACTCCATCTCCAGTTTGACTGTGGCAAGCCAAAAAAAAATTGTTTAGGGCCCCAAAACGCCCCTGAAAGTACATAAAGATGTACTAAAATGAAAACTTCTAAAATAAGCCAGTTGGATTAGGTGGACGGCCACCAATCGCCACCTGGAAGATGTGTAGGGATTTAGACAACCCAGAAAGTGTAGAACCCACAATTACAAAGAATTACAGAAGAATGTGTTGAACTAAAACTATCAAAAGGAGCCAATTGGAATAGGTGGGTGGCCACTAATATCCACCTAGATCAGTACTCCCTCCTTAGGAAGCAATGGTCTCCATTACGTTGAGTGCCCCCATCAGGTGAAGAAATTTCTATTGAATTTGGCCCTGGGTGAGCCATTTTCCTTGGTGCAGGCGCTGCCTTGCCTTGACAACCTGATAAAGGTGGATCCTTTGCTGGTGAGTGCTTTTGACGTGTGTGTCCACTATCTGATCAGTGGATGCTTGTTCCATGCAGTCAAGGTTGAGCGTTGTTGGTGTCAACTGTTCTGCAATTTCTAAGGTGTTCAATAATGGTGGAAAATATTGTCGAAGGAGGTCCACATTGAACACTGGGTGCAAGCCAAGGAAGGGGGGAGTGTTGAGCTCAAAAACATTGTCTCCCACAACCTTGGTGATAGTGTAAGGCCCATAGAAAAGTGGACGGAGCTTCCGATGGGGCCTTGTAAGGCGTTCTTTCTGTAAATGTAAACCATACCTTGTCTCCCACTTGAAACTTGTGCGGTACTCGGTGTTGATCATGGCGCTGCTTGTACTTAGGTATTGACTTTCTGCAAAATCTCATGGACCTGTCGGCGGATGTGTTTAATCTGCTCAATGAATCTAGTGGCTTTGTCGGCCTCATACTAAACATGGGAAGATTATGTCTATGTGGTTGCAATAGGTAGTGAAACATGAACGGGACCCAAGGGTTGGAATCCCAGCCCCACCTGAAACAGGCTATGGTCGGTGGAGCTATGGAGCACCCTGTTGTAGTTGTGTTGAACATTGGGAAGACTCTCATCCCATGTATGTGGATGCTTAGAGTTATACATGCGCAGGATGTGCACAATAATCCGATTGACGACCTTTGTCTGGCCATTGGTTTGAGGGTGGAAGGCAGTGGATTTAGTGAGCTTGGTGTCCAACAGTGGCCAGAGACTCGACCAAAATGTGCTGAGGAACCTGTCGTCTCGGTCGGAGATGATGGTCTGTAGTATCCCAAAATGGACCTACACTCGTTCGAAGAAGAGCTTGGCAGTATCTACCATTGTGATGCTCTTTTTGCAGGCTGTGAGAATGGCCATCTTTGAAAATCGATCAACCACCACAAATACACAATCATTGCCTTGCTTGGTGGACGGAAGGCCAAACATGTAATCCATCGAGATGGATTCCCAAGGCCTCTCGGGAGTAGGAAGAGAGGTGTATAAGCCTTGCTTCTTGATGGCTAGCTTGGCAATGACACAGGTGGTGCAAGATATGATATACTTCCTGACGTCCTAATGAAGTTTTGGCCAATAAAAAAGTTTCTGTAGAACGGCCATAGTTTTCTCCACGCCAAAATGTCTAGCCATCCAACTGTAGTGAGCTTCCCAAATCAGCTTTGCACACTCGCTTGCAAGAACACAGAGGTGGCCCATATGGCATAACAGTCTGTCCTGAATGTGAAAATCAGTGACATTCGCGCATGTACCCAAGAGCTGATAGGTGGTGGCGAAGTCAGGATCTTGTTGATAAAGTTGGGGCCACTCAGATGCCTCATGCCCACAGGAATGGAGCACGATGGTGAGTGTAGCCACGGGAGGTTGACTGAGGTAGTCAACGACACGATTTGTGCTCCATGTCTTATACTTGATGTTGATATGGAACTACTACAGGTATGTGGACCACTTCTGATGGCGGTCGTTCTGCAACTTCCCTGGTGTCTATATGAACTGCAAAGGCTTGTGATCAGTGTGGATGATTGTCTCCTTTCCCATAATATAATGTATCCATTGACAACAGGCTTGTACAATGGAATACATTTCCTCGTCGTAGGTGGGGTATTTTCGGATAGTATCTGAGAGTGTCTCACTATGGTATGTTATCGGATGACCATGTTGAATGAGAACTGCGCGTACAACATAGTCGGATGCACCAATCTCAATCTCGAATGGGTTTTGCATATCGGGTAAGGAGAGTACTGGAGCTGAGCACAAGCGATGCTTCAAATCATCAAATGCTCGTTGTTGTGCCTTCCCCCATGCAAACTTTGCCTTGCCACTGCCCTTGGTTACTTGGCTGAGGGCCCATGCAATATGGGAGAATCCCAACATGAACCGTCGGTAGAAGTTGGAAAGTCCCAAGAAGCTCCGAAGCTCTGTTAGTGTGGTCGGGGATGGCCAGTCACAGATAACTTGGATCTTAGCTGGATCCACATGTACCCCATGTTCATCAACAATATAGCCCAAGTATTGGACCTCGTTCATGCCAAAGGAGCATTTTTCGAAGTTGGCATATAGCTTGTGTTGATGCAGAGCGCTCAAAACCTGTTGAATATGTTGCATGTGCTCCTCCCAAGTTTTGTTGATGATGAGGATGTCATCCAGATATACCACCATGAAAGAGTTGGTGAAGGGTCTCAATACATCATCCATCAACCTCATGAAAGTTTTTGGTGCATTTGTTAGGCCAAAGGGCATGCCCAACCATTCGAAGAGACCTTCTTTAGATTTGAAAGTTGTCTTCCATACATGAGTCGGTTTGATGGGAACCTGGTGGTAGCTAGACTTTAGGTCAATCTTGTTGAAGAACTTGGCCCCCTTGAGTTGGTCAAGAAGGTCATCAATTCGGGGAATTGGGTACCGATTCCTCACTATGATTTTGTTTAATGCTCTGTAATCAATGTTGAGCCGCCAGGTCCCGTCTTTCTTCTGCACCAGTACAATCGGGCTTCCGCAAGGGGAGGAGTTGGGTCTGATGTGCCCTTTTTGAAGCAACTCCTGGATTTGACGCTTGATTTCGTCATTTTCCATAAGCGAGTGACGATAAACTGTTCCATTAGGAAGAGGTGCACCGGGGGTTAAAACAATTGGATGCTTGACTTGGCAGTGCGTTGGTACCCCGGTGGGTGAGGAGAAGATGTCTTTGTACTCTTCTACGATTGTGTCCACTTGCTTCTGCTGCAAAGAGAGGCTTTGTGTAGAGGTCACGGATGTGGCGACGACCTTCTGCTAACTGTGAGCACGGATCACAAAGAAGATGAACTTTCCAGTCTGTGAAATGACCTTAATACATTGCTTAGCAGAGATTAAAGAAATAGCGGTAGCCGGTGCTACCTCTGGTATCCTGTACAATTGTCTACCCAAAGTAATAATAACACTATGGGGTCTAGACTCATACACAGCATGTCGCTTACACAAATATGGTTGTCCTAAAAGAACATCACAAACTTCAAGGGGAGCAATATCACACAATACCTCATCTTTGAAGGGCTTGATACCGTAGGGCGGACGATATTGTTGGCTGACGCATAGATCTCTTCCTTGGCGAAGCCAGCCGATGGTGTAAGGCTGCGAGTGTAGTGTCATCGGAAGGTCCAACCGCTTGAAGACCTTTGTTGAGATAAGATTCTGTTCACTGCCACTATCGACAATGAAATGAAGCAAAGGCCCCTTTACCCACATCTGTGAGTGAAAGAGGCGTTCCCCTTCCTTTGGTTCTTTTGATTTGCATGGCTGGACTTTGGTGGTAGCGACAATGGCGCTGGGTTCGGCATCAATAATCCACTTCCCTCCTTCTGGATTTGATTCAGAGTCAGAATCTTCCTCTGACTCGGAAGCTTTCAGCTCGTGTAATGTACCCACTTTGGGACATCATTACTTTACAGAGGTTTATGATGACCAGAGTAGCCAGTTGGAGATTATAGCAAGTACAGGAGCTATTGAGGGATATTTTGGGGTCTGTCTTGCATCGCTCATCCTATTTCATCATTATGATCCATTCCGCACAGATTGGCTTTGGTTCCGTTGCATTCCAACGATTTCCATGATTTTGAGTATTTTGAGCTATAGGTTAATTAAATTCATTGAAGAGGTCATTTTGGGCACAATACTTGGAGGAACCTCTCAGTGTAATAGCTCATTGGAATCGGGAGGAACAACACTACAGGATAGGATGATGAGAAGTGACTTTTAGTGGCCAGGGAAGCCACAAGGAGAGATAAGGTGCTTTTCAAAGGTAAAAAGGTTAATTAATTAATTAAAGTGATTTAATTAATTAATTAATAATTAAAAAAGAAAAGTCACTTTGGAGAGACAAGGTGAGAAGGAAGTATAAAGGAGAGGCAAGGGCCTCTATTCTCTAATTCATTCATGTATGTTTATCTTTGATATCTGGCTTCTAGCTGGAGATCCCATACCTTGGGGATTTTGAGGGTTTTGACTCAACAAACCCTAGAGAACGATTCGATGGTGAAACATTCCACCTAGCTTGTCCCAAGCTTGGTCTCGGAGATGCAATACTCTCCCACACCATTCTAGTTCAGATCTACTCAGTGCAGGAGGGTTCTACACCAGCCACAAGCACAGGGAGAGAAGAAGGGCACACCATTGGGGGTTTCCAACAAGGGGGCACACCATTCTTTGAGGGAGGTTTGTTCCAAGGGGTTGGAAGGGCTTCGGCAGATTCTAGCACCTGGGTTTTCATTGCAAGGTCTTGACCATTAGATCTAGTGCATTACGGAGGAGTTTCATGAGCCATTTCATTTATTGGATGCATTGGACGAATTGGAGAGAAGGAGAGCATTTTTGAGATTCAGATCTATTCAGTTTGGAGGGGTTATACTTCAGAGCTGACCCTGAGACTTCACCTAGTGACTTGCAATGTCCCGATGTACCTTTCTAGCGAGTTTTAGGGCATTTTGAGGCCTCCTTCATCAGGGCCGAAATTGTAGGGTTTGACAGATTTCAGGAGGACGCAGCTCCACTTGAGGATTCAACATTTGGAGGAGCATTCCTTGGTATTTCGGTTTGATATTTCAGGAGGGGACTCTACACATCCCGATCTACAGTTTGGCATCTTCATTGGAGCATTTGGACATCTTTGGCAGCAAGGCCGAATTGTTGAGGCTATTCAGGGTTCCAGCCGGGCGTGGCATCTTCCAGCTTGGGGGTTGACACTTCATACGGACCAGATATTTCTTGTATTGGTATTCATGGTGTATTCATCCTTTGGAGGCTTTTATTGTAGTCTTCTATTGGAGCATTTTGTAGCAGCTTCTATCTGTTAAGTTTTCTGCTATTATTAGGTTACTTTCAATTTACTAGATAACAATAGCATAGATAGGATCACTGAGAGAAACACAATCACAAGAGTACACAAGAATTTATCCTGGGAAACCCTCAAGGGGAAGAAAACCCAGCAAAACTTGCTTAATATAGATAGCCAATACAATGCCAAGATAATGAACCAAACAACACAAAAATTCCTCTCCCAAGGATGCGCCTCTCTCTCTCTTCCTTCTTTCGGCAACTGGTAACTACAGCTTCCTTCAATACTTGCGCACTAGATGAGTGAGCTGAGTGTGTGTCTAAATGAGGTGCTGGCCTCTCTTATTTATACAATTTTGGCACGTGTGGAAGTGTCTCTTCACTGGTAGGGCCGACTTATTCTTCTGGGTGGTTATAACCACTTTAATATATTCTGGCTGGGCCGACTTCTCATTATGGGTGGTTATAACCACTTTAATATATTCTGGTGCTGTCTTTTCATTTAGCCTATTACAATTAGGGTTTGACCAATCCGCAAAAGGGGATTTGGTCAATTACAATGCCCGACATGATCAATCCACAAAAGGGGATTGATCTAATCAATAATAAATATATATTTTATCTTTATCCACAAAAGGGGATAAGAATATTCTTTGCAGTTACACAATATTTTAACACTATCTTCTATCTTGGATCCATCTGATGAGCATTCTAGATTGGCATCTTCATTGTATCAAGTTCTTTCTTATTGTTATGAATAAAGATCAGATCTGAATCATTTTGGGGGTTGTCTATTATATTGTTGATCTTGCATATGGTTGAGGTATGTTCCATTACGATGTCTCTTGTTTATTGTTGCAACACACATTAAAATCATCAGTAAAACCCTAAGGCCGAAATCAAGAGGCCAACCTGCAAGTAAACACATACAAACAAGTAAATTAGCAAAGTGTTTGACGAAATACCACAACCAGTAAAAGTTTAAAAAAGACACCAAAACCTTGATGTTCCTGTCATATCGGCTTGGGAACATTACAGTGGTATCAGAGCTCAGATTCCTGCCAGCCAATGGTAATTAGCGCATGCATGAAGAGCCATAGAGGGGTCTTCCATAAGAGGAGATGGATATTGAGGATTTTGCTAGAGAGACTGTATGTAGTAAATGAGAATATTACTATGACCTTAGTGAGAGAACTAGGGCTCAAGTAACATTCCAATAGTATTTATCCTTGAAATATCCTAGGTCGAGCACAGATGAGATTACCTTTCAGTCCAAACTAATAGAGGAATACATGGCCACAACAACTAGATGGAGGGAAGCACAGAGTAACCCCCCACCCATTAGGAGCACGCAACTTTCTATAGTTGCAAGGTGCCTTGGGAACCAGATCATAGGTTTAGGGGTAAGGGTCAGAAGCATATTATTGAGGTGCGCTATGAAAATGATGATGAGGTATGTGAGGATGGAGTGATAGATGCTTATTTGGAGCAGTTTGATGATGATAGTGACTCTTGCACATAGGCTAGTGATTCTTGCGCCCTTGAGGAGGATAGTGACCCTTGCACGTTGGAGGGACAGTTGGATGGATAGGACGATAGCACCAATGTCTCAGCAGACATATCACATATCATTGATGACCTTACACCTCAGCAAAGTGGTGACACTAGTGAGGTTTCACATGTGTTAGCACCTATAGATGACGAGCACCCTATGGTGACAATGACACATCTGTCCTCGTTCTACATACCTATGACCGCCACATCACATGAGGATAGCAGTGGCATGTTAGATATGATGGAGGAGCCGTACGTGAGGGATTCACACCAGAGACACATGGATCTACGGATACAAGAGGAGATATATGATGAGCAGACAGTGGACCTCACACATACAGATCAACATGAGGAGGTTGAGTCATAGCTTTTGGAGACTCCAGTAGTCTAGCAGATTATGGAGACTGACAGGTTGATGGGGCACTTACTTCCAGGATTGGCCTGCATTGATGAGGATGCACTCTTTATCAGTCAGGATGACCATAACACGTGTCTGGACACATCTATATGGGATCCAGACGCAGATGATAGTAGCAGGGTGAGTGCACAGGAGGATACAACTGCTCACACCGGGTACAATATGATTCTGAGGGAGCTAGAAGTTGAGGATGTTATGTAGTCGCATATAGGAGGACCCAGTAACACAGTAGACAGGGATTTGTTCAACATTTTATCTTTTGCAGAGAGTATTTTTGGGGATTCCAGAGTGGACACGGGCAGTTAGGGATGTGAGGTGGCACCTCAGCAAGACTATGATCAGGAGTCACACTACTTGACAGGATAGTTGAGAGTCAGTGAGGATATGATCATGGCAGCCACCAAGCGCATTGATGACACGCATGCATTGATGGCAGATTATTGTTGGAGGGCATCAGTGACCCATGATAGTGTAGATGAGGGATTTTCCATGGATGACCTTCATACCCTCAAGGAGAGAGTGTCTATGATGAGGACTGACTACCAGCAGTTGTTGACGGATAGGGACTACCTACTGGGGACTGGCGAGATGTATCACAGGGCCCTGAGGGAGAAGGACTTGGAGGTGGACAGACTTACTCAGGTGTTGGAGACCACTTGAGGATTCTTGAGCGGCACACAGACAACCTTTCAAGAATCAGAGTCCAGATCAGATGAGCTTCTTGAGGAGATTCGTCAGAGATCCACTTCATCTATTTTAGTGGATACTCAGATATGTCAGTTAGTCACAATGTTAGAGGATGTTGGTGGACTAGCAAAGGAGACGCACTTAGGGAAGCATGCAGATATCACTCATTTGCAACATCACTTAGTTATGAGAGAGCACCTTCATTGTTTCAACAGTTGCATGGGAGATGAGAGATGGAGGTTGGTTGACCAACAGTTGGAGGGGTCACTTCCGGTTGTACTGGATGATTGGGATTTGGTGATGACCACAGGAGAGTATTTATGGATACTGATGGACGAGCTTCTGATCGAATCCTTGGGATTGACCAAAGCATGTGATATCTTCCAGTCCTACAGTCAGTTGCAGATGTTTCAGTTAGCCTTTCTGACACTTTTACCATAGACAACAGCATGAGGAGGGATAGGCAGTGTGTAATGTCCCCCACCTCTTGATGAAGAGGCTTTGAGAAGACTCAATGGCCTAGGCATCCCCACTAGGCCATAGTCTCACACTGAGGGGAAGGGTCAACCAAACTAAGGTTATATTCTTAAGTTGACTTGATAAAAAGGTGAAAAAGAGTTAAAAGATAATTGGTACTAGGGTTCAAGGCCGTATTATCAAAGTATGGGATCTCTATCTTCCCTGCTCTGCAAATAACTGAACTTTATTATAAGAAAGCAAGCACCTGATACAATAGAGAAGTAGATCTGAATAGATGGCTTCAAGGTGTTAAATTTGGCAGCATCGACAGGCATTCTCCAATGAGAGGCCATATGGGCCACCCTGAGGCTAGCCAGGGAGATTTGGAGATTCAACCAGTCTTGTGAGGTATTGACAAAAGCCAGGGGGAACGGACAACCTCTGTGAGTCAAACCAAAAGTCAGGACGAACGAGATGCTATGTGAGTCTAATGCAAAAGTCAGGGGAACGTACAACCTCTATGACCATAGACAGTCTAGTGCAAAAGTCAGGGGGAATGTACAACCTTTGTGAGCATAGACAGACTAGTGAAAAAGTCAAGGGGAACATACAACCTCTGTGAGCCTAGTCAAACCTTGTGAGCCATGAGAAAAAGTCAAGGTATCTAGCAAAAGTTAGGTTGAATGTAAAATTCCTATGATCTAGAAACAAATGATATTCCTAATACTGCATATGATGTAATTGTATTGATCTAGTGCGTTGGCACGTGTAAACATTATCCACCATGAAGAGAATTTCGAATTGCCTTGTCAAGAGTTGTAACTAAAGTCTTGAGTCTAGTTCTATGCTAGAACTAAAGTGTAATGTAGAGTTGTAACTAAAGTCTTGAGTCTAGTTTTATTTTAATAATGTTGAGTTGCAACTAAAGTCTTGAGTCTAGAACTAAAGTGTAATGTTGAGTTGCAACTAAAGTCTTGAGTCTAGTTCTATCTTAGAACTAAAGTGTAATGTTGAGTTGCAACTAAAGTCTTAAGTCTAGTT
>ML809838.1:214684-225777 GCA_009831015.1 Picea engelmannii | reverse complement strand
GATCCAACGATCACTGTCTCTTCTCCTCTCGATTATTACTGCGCTGTTATTCAATGCTATTTTCATCACTGCGACCACACATTCTTGCCATCAATGACAAGTATACGCTGATTTGCTTTCTGATAGCTGAAATTGCCAACAAATATAACACAATCCCAACACTTTAAAGTATGTAATAATAAACAATTCAATAAATGGGTTTATTTATGAAGTACCATATCCAAAAGTGGGAATGGGTGGTTAGAATGCCCCTAATATCAAAATCTTTGTAAATCTAGAAAAAGAGTAGATAAAACCTTACATGCAAGGTATACAAATACCACATAGTGAAGATTTAAATATACAAAGGTGAAAAACTTCCATATGTATATATGGTCAACATTCATAAAGAAGAAGCCAAAATCAATAGAGAGCCTGAGAATGATAAGGATCAATAATATGTTGAAGAACATGAGGGGGGAGGCATTGATAAGTGTCAATATGAAGTAAAAGAATATGACATCCTTCCCAATAGGGAAACATATTAAATAAATTATATTTAAGCAAGACATTTGATAAATATAAAGGAAAATAGAAAGACGAAGAATCACCTACAATATCATTAGCTATAACTGAGAGGTACAACTCAAGATCATGTCCACCATTAATAAAGTCAATAAAGAAAAGTTGGGAAACCTATTTATACCTTGTTAAGGAAACAAGGAATTACTCAACAACAATTGAATGCTATTTTTCATAGAATCACTTGTGATGGAGCTATACCTATGGAAAACTTGAATGTGGATAGTGATATTAATTATTGAAAACCCCAATAAGATGTGATCCAGATTTAGGAGTGGAACGAATTGAATAACAGACTGAATACAATAAACACAGAGATATGGAGAATAAAAAAAATATCCAATGAACAATATCTTCTATTAAATAATGAAATAGGTTGAAACTATAAAACTGCATAACTGAAACTTGCTCGAATGGTGGTAGCTATCTCTAAGAAGAGATGTGGCTGCTATGCGCATCCGTCTGAGCATAATGGATTACACTGAGGCTCCATAGGAATTTTTGATATTACTCATGAATTCCAAAACCATATACATCCAAAAACCTAACCCTAGAAGGTGAAATGACAAAAGTCACGTGGGCCCTATAGGTAAGTTGGTGTAATTTGCTACCTCAACTTCCTAGGGCCGTAAGTTTTGCATACGAACTTCGTTTTAGGCACGTAATAGCCCGTTGGAAAGGTATTTCAGAGAGCTACACATTATGTCATCAAACTCTAACTACATCTATAGTTTGACTGTGGCGAGCCAAAAAAAACGTTTAGGGCCCCAAAACGACCCCAGAAGTACAACAAGATGTGTTGACATGAAAACATACAAAATAAGCTAGTTGGATTAGGTGAGAGGCCACCTGTATCCACATGGAGGATGTGTGGGGATTCTAACAACCCTAGAAATGTAGAACCCACAATTACAAAGCAGTACAAAAGAACGTTCTAAACAAAACAGACACGAGGAGTCAGTTGGAATAGGTGGGTGGCCACCAATATCCACTTGGATCAATCCTCCTCCCTTAGGAAGCAATGGTATCCATTGCATTGAGTTCCCCCATCAGGTGAGGAAAATTCTACTGGATTTGGCCCCGGGTGAGCCACTTGCCTTGGTGTAGGAGTTTCCCTACCTTGACAACCCGATAAAGATGGATCCACTGCGGGCGAGTGCCCTTGACCTATGTGTCCACAATATGATCAGTGGATGCTTGTTCCATGCAGTCAGGGTTGAGCACTGTTGGTGTCAGTTGTTCTACGATCTCAGAAGTGTCAAATAATGGTGGAAAATATGGCCGAAGGAGGTCCACATTGAATACTGGATGCAGACCAAGGAAGGGTGGAGTGTTGAGCTCAAAAGCATTGCTACCCACAACCTTGGTGATAATGTAAGGCCCATAAAAAAGTGGGCAATGATTCTAATGGGGCCCGGTGAGACGCTCCTTCTGCAGATGTAACCAAAATTTGTCGCCAACCTGAAACTGGTGTGGTACCTTGTGTTGATCATGACACTGCTTGTACTTAGAATTGGATTTCTGAAAAATCTCCTGGACTTATTGGCAGATATGTTGAATCCGTTCATTGAATCTGGTGGCTTTGTCGATCACAGACTGATCAGGGGAAGAGTCCATATGTGCGGTGGCAAGAGGGAGTGCAACATCAATGGTTCCCAAGGGTTGGAATCCTAGACCCACCTGAAATGGGCTATGGCTGATGGAACTACGGAGAGCCCTATTGTAACTTTGTTGGACATAGGGGATAATCTCGTCCCAAGCGCGTGGATGATTATAATTGTACGTGTGGAGGATGTGCACAATCATCCGATTAACGACCTCTGTTTGGCCATCGGTTTGGGGGTGGAAAGCAATAGATTTTGTGATTTTGGTGTCCAACAGAGACCAGAGACTCAAACAAAAGGTGTTGAGGAACCTGCTGTCTCGATCGAAGATGATGGTCTATGGCATCCCAAAGTGGACCCACACTCATTCGAAGAAGATCTTGGCAGTATCTGCTGCTGTGATATTCTTCTTATAGGCTATGAGGATGGCCATCTTCAAAAATAGATCAACGACCACAAACACACAGTCATTTCCTTTCTTGGTGGACGACAAGACATACATGTAATCCATTGAGATGGATTCCCAAGGCTTCTTGGGAATTTGAAGAGGGGTATATAATCCTCGCTTCTTGATGGATGGCTTGGCAATGGCATATACAACGCAAGATATGATATACTTGCTGACGTCTTGTCAAAGTTTTGGTCAATAAAAATGTTTCTGAAGAATGACCACAATTTTCTCTACGCCAAAATCTCCTGCCATTCAACTGTAGTGGGCTTCCCAAATCATCTTTGCACACTCGCTTTTAGGAACAAAGAGATGGCCCAGGTGGCATAAGTGTCCGTCCTGAATGTGAAAATCAGTGGCAGTTGTGCTTGTACCCAAGAGATGATATGTGGTGGAGAAGTCCAAATATTCCTGATAAAGTCAGGGCCACTCAGAGGCTTCATGTCCACAGGAATGGAGCACAGTGGTGAGTGCAGCCACAGGGGGCCGAATGAGGCAGTCAAAGATATGATTGGAGATACCTATCTTATACTTGATGTTGAGATGAAATTGTTGTAGGTAGGTGGACCACTTATGATGGCGGTCGTTCTGTAATTTTTCCTGTGTCTGTATGAACTGCAGAGGTTTGTGATCAGTGTGTATGATCGTCTCTTTCCCCATAATGTAATGGTTCCATTGACGACATTCTTGTACATTGGAATACATTTCCTTGTCATAGGTGGGGTATTTTTGGATAGTATCAGAGAGTGTCTCACTATGGTATGCCACTGGATGCTCGTGCTGAGTGAGAATTGTGGCCACAACATAGTCAGATGCATCCGTCTCAATCTCGAGTGGTTGTTGCAGATCGAGAAAAGAGAGTACCCAAGTTGAGCACAAGCGATGCTTCATATCATCGAATGCTCGTTATTGATCCTTCCCCCACAAAAAATTGGCCCTACCACCGCCCTTGGTCACCTGGTTGAGGGCCGATGCAATATGGGAGAATCCCAACACGAACCGTCGGTAGAAGTTGGCTAGCCCCAAAAAGATCCGAAGATCGGTCAGTGTGGTCAGGGCTGGCTAGTCACAAATGAATTGGATCTTATCTAGATCAACATGTACCCCATGCTCATCAACAATGTAGCCCAATTATTGGACCCTGCTCATGCAAAAAGAGAATTTTTCCAAGTTGGCATACAACTTGTACTGCCACAGAGTGCTCAAAACCTGCTGGATATGCTGCATGCGATCTTCCCATGTTCTGTTGAATATGAGGATGTCATCAAAATATACCACCACAAAGGAGTTGGTGAAGGGTCTCAATACATCATCCATCAACCTCATGAAAGTGGTTGGTGCATTTGTTAAGCTAAAGGGCATGACCAGTCATTCGCAGAGACCTTCCTTAGACTTGAAGGCTGTCTTCCATACATCAATTGGTTCGATGGGTACTTGGTGGTAGTGAGACTTTAGCTCAATCTTACTAAAGAAATTTTCCCCCTTGAGTTGGTTAAGAAGGTCATCAATCCTGGGAATGGGGTAGTGGTTCCTGACTGTGATTTTGTTTAAGGCTCTGTAGTCAATGCAGAGTCGCCAAGTCTCGTACTTCTTTTGCATCATTACAATCGGGCTTCTGCAAGGGGAGGAGATGGGTCTGATGTGCCCCTTTTGAAGAATCTCTCGGATCTAACGCCTGATTTCGTCATTCTCCATCATCGAGCATCGATAGACTGGGCCATTAGGTAGAGGTGTGCCGGGGGTCAGATCAATTGGATGCTTGAATTGGCAGTGTGTCGGTACCCCTGTAGGTGAGGAGAAGATGTCTTTGTATTCTTCCATGATCCCGTTCACTTTCTTCTGCTGGGAAGAGAGGTGTTGTGTAGAGGCCATGGATGTGGCGGCGACCTTATGCTTACTGTGAGAATGGATCACAAAGAAGACGAACTTCCCGGTCTGTGAAATGACCTTATTGAATTGCTTAGTAGAGATTAAATAAATAGCAGTAGGCGACGCTACCTCTGGGATCCTGTACAATTGTCTAGACAAAGTAATAATAACACTATGGGGTCTAGACTCATACCCAACATGATGCTTCCACAAATATGGTTTTCCTAAAAGAACATCACAAAATTCAAGGGGAGGAATATCATACAATACCTAATCTTTGAAAGGATTTATGCCATAGGGTAGGCGACACTATTGATTGAAACAGAGATATCTTTCTTGGCGAAGTCAGCCGATGGTGTAGGGTTGCAGGTGCAGTGTCGGTGGCAAGTCCAGCTGCTTGATGACCTCTGCTGAAATCAAGTTCTTCTGACTACCACTGTTGACAATGAAATGAATCAGAGCCCCCTTAACCCATATCTGTGAGTGAAAGAGGCGTTCCCCTTCCTTTGGTTATTTTGGTTCTCTCAGTCGTACTTTGGTGGTAGCGATAGTGGCACTGGGTTCAACATCGATAATCCGCTTCCCTCCTTCAGGATTTGACTCAGAATCAGAATCGACCTCTTACTCGGAAGCCTTCAGCTCGACCACAAGGGACTTCTTGGAGAGACATTGTTCGGTGTTGTGCTAAGGACTTTTATGGTTCTCACACCATTTTCCCGTGTCCTTCTTCGTCTTATGATTGCCATTCTTGTGTTGCGGCTTCGACTGGTTGTCCTAAGGGCGACCATATCGACTTGGTCCCTTGCTGCGTGGGTTGGGGCTGCCTTTTCCCTGCTTCGGCTATGAGGGGTTTGCAAATTCAAACTCTCGTCGTTTCTGCTTAAATTTCTGCTCGATATTGGCAACGTTTCTATAAGCCATGCCCAAAGAGGTGATGTCTAGGAACTCCATTTCTGTCTGAATGTATCTATGAAAAAATCTCCGGTATTTGAGCAACAGATGACACTCAGAGTCTTTGATACCCAATTTGGTGCATAGGGTATGGAAAATATTGGTGAAATCTGGTACTGTCTGGTCCCTTTCTTGACGTAGGGTGGTCCATTTGGTGTACTGGTCCTCGTAGCTTCCAAAAATGTAGCACTGTTCTTTAATGGCATCCCGGAAGGAATCCCATGTAGGGGCCACCACAAATATTGTAGATTCCTCCATGACCCTTTGCTCAGAGTAAGTATCCCACTAGTCTTTAACACGAGGAATGACCTTGAGGAGTGCAAAAGTGATATTTTCCCTATCAGAAAAATTGTGGACAAAAAAATATCCTTCGAGCAGATTCAACCATTTATTTACAGAATCCACATCTATCAGTCCTTCAAATAATGGAATATAAAAGTTTACCTGTACGTTGAAGGGGGTTGCATGGCCGCTTGATGAAGATGCTTCTCTTGTGGTCAACTGTCGAAGGATCTGCGTGAAGTTGTCCATCATTTCGTTCCTTTGTCGTGCGAGGGATTCCTCGAGCAACATTTTAATAGGATCTCTTGCTCCATCATCTTTCTTTTCGTTTCTCATGGTTTGTTGTTGAGCTCGACGCGACCTATCTGGTAATGGATTGATTGGTTCGAGTCCCAACTTCTTGTACCCAGATCTTGTCGGGGACATGCACGAAGAAAACTAAATGAAGAGTAGACCGTTCTGATACCACTGATCCAGATTTAGGAGAGGAATGAACTGATTAACATAATTAATGCAATAAACATATAGATATGAAGAATAACACAAATATCCAACGAACAATATCTTCTATTAAATAATGAAATATGATGAAACTATAAAACTGCAGAATTGAAACTTGCTCGAATGGTGGTAGCTATCTCTGAGAAGATATGTGGCTGCTACGCGCATCCGTCTGAGCAGAATGGATTACAATGAGGCTCCATAGGCCTTTTTGATATTACTCATGAATGCCAAAACCATAGACATCCAAAAACCTAGCCCTAGAAGGTGAAACGCCAAAAGTCACGTGGGCCCTATAGGTAAGTTGGTGTAATTTGGTACCTCAACTTCCTAGGGCCGTAAATTTTCCATACGATCTTTGTTTTAGGTGCATAATAGCCCATTGGAAAGGTCTTTTAGAGAACTACACATTCGATTGTCAAACTTTGACGTTGTCTATAGTTTGACTGTGGCGAGCCAAAAAAACAACATTTAGGGCCCCAAAATGGCTCCGAAAGTACAACAAGATGTGCTGACATGAAAACATACAAAATAAGCCAGTTGGATTAGGCGAGAGGCCACCTGTATCCACCTGGAGGATGTTTGGGGCTTCTAACAACCCCAGAAGTGTAGAACCCACAATTACAAAGCAGTACAAAATAACGTGCTGAACAAAAATGGACACGAGGAGCCAATTGGAATAGGTGGGTGGCCACCAATATCCACATGGATCAAGATGCCTGCCATGGTTTCCATAAACTTGATTTGCAAGCGGTTCTTTCATAATAGCTAAAATATGACCAATGAAAATATTATGAAAAAATAATAAGGGAGGAGTGATCTCAATCACTTGTTGAAAATAATATATCCATTCTATAAATCAATCTACTCATCATGAAAGAGAGAAAATATAAATCGATCTACTCATTATGAAAGATAGAAAACATTGGTTCCCACAATAGATACTTTTCAATGGATATTAAATGCAAAACATTACTTATTCAAGATAACTACAATAATATTGAAATATAGATATTAGTTATGAAGTTAATGACAAGTTGATCCAAATTGAAATGAAGGATTGTAGAGATGAAATGGGTTGCAGAATGAGACCTTGAAGGAGATTGGGAATTTGTGAAATTGAGGTTGGAGGAAGAGCACACACAAATGGAAAATAAAGACATAAAAAAGGGAAAATAACATGCCAAGGTAGAGAACGAGAAAATGAAAGAGGTTTTGATGTCTACAAAGAATACTGTGTATCATGTAGTTGAAGGAGACTTTGGATGTTGATTAACCTATACTCTTTCCATTAAAAACAATATAACAATATTGACATTGATGGAGGAATTGGAGAATCCATCTCAAAAGAATGACAATCTATCTAATTCTTGAACACAAAGCTCAAAATAGATGAGGGAAGATGTTAGCCTTGGTTTTGTCAATAAGCTCGATTTTACTTTGTGGGCACTTATACATTCTGTTGAAATGATTCATTGAAAAATATAATGACATTATCACTATATGAGTAATATAAATATGGAATAAGTTAAGTCAAGAGGTTTAATTAGAACGTCCTCATTAGTTGAATAATTTTTTATTTATTTATAAATTTTCTCTTCTGCACCTTGATATCTTCATCTTGTTTATCGTGTGTATATATATAGTTCTTTCTATTATTTAATTCACGTTTAGATTTCTACTTGCTACGTTTCATTTCCATACTCTAAATTCACGACCTCAAAAAATCAATGTTCAACCATCTATTTCCCATATTTTATACTTCATCAATTATATGTACATTGACCTTGTAAATAATCTATTGTTTTCATTTGGCATCCTACTTATGTAAATTTGACATTCATGCTATAACTCTTTCACATATTGGAATCCTTTTATTCATTCCTTAGTTTTGTACATATTTTCCATTTTCATTCAAAACCTATAACTATATATTTCATAAGTTTCTTAGTGTGAGCATCCCACAAGTAAGACAAGATTGGACATTTTCTAGTAGAGATTTTTTCGTTGAAATTGTAAATTCATTGAATCTATCTACTAATAAAGTTGTTATAATGGTCTATCCATACCTCTCTTGGTTTTCACATAACCATGCATATCACCATAACATTCTCATCATTTCCTCATAATCATGCATATGTTAGAATTGAAAATGCGGAAAACACAATTCACATATGATAACTAGCAATCATACAGATAAGAAACACAAGGATTTCACGTGGTTCACCCAAACGTTGGGATACGTCCATCAAGCATAGGCATCGACTGTCTTATTATTCATATCATGGAGATTACAACAGAACAACAAGTTCTCACTTTGTCTCTCACACTCAATTGTTCTGTCTCTACGGGCTTACATGAATTTATACATTCACACAAGAAACTGATTATTAAATGAAATCCCTATCCATATTCTAACTTGGTCTATTTGGTTGTAACCAACACAAAATATGTTAGAATATAGAAGATGGTGTGCTCATTTTACCATTGACGATACCCTCGTCACCCAACCATAGGCCGAAGCCACCCCTCCGAGCACCTTAACCTTGATTGAGAATTCCTTCGGAAGCAAACCCTAGGCTAGATAGCCAAACAAAGGGTAGCACACCTATCCCCAAGGATAACACATCACAAAAATCTGATCAGATAGTCCAAACCCTAGCCAAGAGATATTCAACCCAATACTGAAAACTTGCTGCTGCTGCAGCTGCACCTGCAACTCTCCTCCACACGTGCGCACCAAACTGGGAACTGCAGTGCGCACCAAACTGGGAACTGCAATTCTGAGATGCTGTCAAATGAGAACTGGCGCCCTGTATTTATACTGGTTCTGCCAGATTTGCTGGGGCCAACTTCTCCTTTTGTATATGTGTCTGTTCAGTATATTATTATTTTTTCTGGCTGACTTCTTCTCTTGGAGGCTAATAACCTAATATAAATTATCTTCTTGAGCCGAAAAGACTTCTAGGGTTATTAGCCAACTCATTAGGGTTTCTCTTGCTTTCCGGAGTCTTCTATTCTCGTTAGTTTCACACGTGGAGGTAAATACCTCCCGCAGCTACCATAATATCAACACTCCCTCCTAGCTAGGGAGGTATTACAGGTAATGGACTTGAGCACAAAAACATACCATTTACTCGGTAGCATCAATATAATCGTCTAGACTATCTCATGACTAGATCATGAGCATCACCATCACCATTATTTGCATCATCTCTCAAAACCATACTTCATCTGAGTAATTAGACATGATGATGGATAAGTCACTCTCACCATAGAGTGATACAAGAAGAGTAAATTCTCTGCACTGTTTTCCGTTTGGAAAATCTCTGTTCATCATGTGTCTGGATGATGATTATCTCCAATAAACTGTTGATAGTCTTCAAGGCAATTAGAACAAGGATAGAACACAATTGTGTCTATTCATAGTAGTACATAACTACAATCCAGTGGTACACTACCACACCAAGTAACACACAATTACTTGATCAACAACGTATGGTTGCGAACAGTGGAACATATCCACCACAGTAGTCCTCATCTCCTGTCATACAATCTTCATAACAAACATCTAATAGCAACCTGCATAGAAACAATGTTATGATATAAACTGATTTGTCTGGGCCAATCTTTCACTCACATCTGTGAGCTCTGAAAGAATATCTGCCTCACGAACAGTGGAACATATCCACCACAGTAGTATATCTCTACTGTCTGGAGACAAGTAGTCTCCATAACAATCATCTGATGCCATCATGCACATAAAATATTGTTAAAAATAAACTGAATCATCTCGGCCAATCTTTCACTCACGTTTGTGAGATTTGAAAGAATATCTGCCCTCATTAGTAATGGGCTATCTACCCTATTCTTCTCAAACAAGGAAGAAGGATTGTTTCTGATTTCTGAGCATGGACCATTCCTCACCCTGAGCCATTCTTCCTACACTAATCAAAGTGCACCCTGGACATAATGTATAAACCCTAAGGAATGTCTGAGTCTGGACCATTCCTCACCTTGGGCCATTCCTCCTACACTAATCAAAGTGTGCCCTGGAGAGAATGTATAAACCCTAAGGAATGTCTGTCCTAGACCATTCCCCACCATGGGCCATTCCTCCTACACTAATCAAAGTGTGCCCTGGAGAGAATGTATAACCCTAAGGAATGTCTGCCCCTGATTGCTGAGCCTGGACCATTCCCCACCCTGGGCCATTCCTCCTACACTAATCAAAGTGTGCCCTGGAGAGAATTTATAAACCCTAAGGAATGACTGTCCGGACACTTTCCTCTGTTAACCACAAGAGGAAAAGACTGTCCTGCATCAACCTCCAAAACATACCATTCCTCATGTTAACCACAATGAGAAATCACTATCCGGCGAGGCAGGCCAGTCTTCTTGAGTAACCCTCAAGAAGAGAGACTGCTCTAGACCACTCCCCATGTTAACCACAATGGGAAGTCGTTGTTTATGATACATAAAAAATCAAACTACTTTCCATGTTAACCACAATGGAAAGTGACTGTCCGTCATAAGTCTCAATCCACTTTTTGAACAGGAAAGCATCTGTCCAAGATGGACTATTTTTCAAATTTAAGGATGAATGTCTTCAATAATGTTTTCAGTGCTCCCTCCTAACTTGGAGAGTCATTTCTTCTACAAAACATCATAAGTCTTTTTCCAATTTCCTCTTGATTGCTGACTTCTTTCTGTCTTTGCTTCTTCTAAGTCTCTTATTTTGCAATAGCTTCCACATGATTTGTATTTCATCCTCTCATGTGTATTATCTAATACTATCCATTTTCATCTTGTTTGTTTTTCCCTAGGTATAGTTCTTCTTGGAACACATTATCTTCCAAGAGATAGATATACAAGAT
>ML809838.1:188206-204587 GCA_009831015.1 Picea engelmannii | reverse complement strand
CTTTCCCATTATATATTAATGAACAAATACTCAACTAAGATTTTATGCAGTGAGATCCCTTGATAAGATCCATTGTGGCCACCTCCTCTTGTGATATGGACTCGAGTGGGGTTCTACCACTTGAGCCCACTTAATAGCCACCAATCGATTCGTAGTGACTTGGAGTGTATTGTTAGGGTCCAACCCTAACTCCCCTAGTTAGTAGAATATATTGTTACTTAATGTATTGAGGGCCATCTGTATTAAATAAGGCCCCACAAGGCAGTAGAATGTGAAATCAATAAATGTAAGTGGACTCATTAAGAAGGTCCACTATTTAGTGGTTGAGGCCTCATTAATGGAGGTCCACTAGGTGGCTCGGGTTTTGGGTAGAAACTATATATTGTAGTAGAAGGTATGTAGTTGGTTATCAAGTGAATATTATTGTATTTGGAGATCTACTCATGTCAGAGGTGTCCCTCTCAAAGAGGAAAGTGAACGTTGAATTCAGTGCTAAATATCAATGAAGGTTTGATCCCTGTTGTTATTTTCCAATTTTGGTTTTGTTTATTTTCTTCCACCATTATATTTCCTTCTGTCTTGCTCAATTTATTTGTTTTCCATGGATATATTCCATCTATTTTTCTCTTAATATTGTGTTTCCTCTAATAAGGAACACAAGTGGTATCAGAGCACTTTCCTATACCAACACACTATCCGATTTTAGGGGGAAAAAATAGGCTAAAGACATGTTTTGGCGTCTTTAAATAACACAAAGCTATGTTATTCAACAGGTAAAATTGTGGTTGGGGAAGATTACATGTAGAAAATAATCACCTGGTTGGACACCCTTGTAACACCTATTTGTACCACTTCGAGTAGTGTTGCATCAGACAATAATTGTATTTGAAATTGTCTTTCACGTACCTCTAGGTATATTGGAAGCCCCATAGATGCACCTAAAGATAGACTTACATGATCCTGTTAGTTGTCTTATTTCTATAGTACACCGAGAATAACACTTTGGGAGATCACTCTTGCATACCAGAGATCGTGCAGTATGACTATGGGTATGGTCTATCCCACTTAATTGGTGCCATGTGTCGGGTATGTGTTGTATTCTTTGCATGGGGGGGTTATAGGGGGCGCTAGACCCCTCCTACCCAAGGGGTCACAGGGAGGCAAAGCCCCCTTGTTCGAGGGGTTCATAGGGGGCGGTAGCCCCCCTACATAGGGGTTCAAGGGCAGCACCCCCAAAAAAACAAAATTGGCCTTTTTTGTATCCTTTTTAGTGGTTTTTTTGGCACATGGTTTTCACCAATGGTTTTCTAATTTTGATTTAGGAATTAGGGTTGTTGACTAATCTAGGTCAATGGATCAGGGGTTTTAGATGTCACAAGATCCTATATATGTAATGTATTGTAAACAATGAAGACATGATGAATAGAATATTTGAGGTGTGGCTCTAAACAGGTTGTTGGTTTTCCTAGTTTGGGTTTCTAGGGTAAAATCTATGTGTAATGTGTGTGTATGTGTGCCATTGTATCTTTTCTGTTTTTTATTAAGCACATGTTTGCAATAAGTTATTATACAAGGTTAAAATCTACATTTGATATCAGAGTTGTTATTGGCTTCAGGGGAACGCCTTTGTGGCTAAGTGTTTGGCTCGAGTCTATGATAAACCTTGTTACAGTGGGATATCTATGGTATTGATTCTTCAGATGAAAAGAAATGGCGAGTAGTTCAAAAACAGAGATCGAGAAATTTAATGGGAAAAGTTTTGAGCTGCGAAAGATCAATATAGAGGATCTATTAGTGGACAAAGATCAGTGGATTGTTGTGGATCCAGATACTATACCTACAAGAATTTTAGCAGAAGACTGGGGAAAGTTTGATTGGAAGGAGAAGAGCACAATCTGGTTGTGTCTCGCAGATTCAATATTATTGAATGTGTTAAGGGAAGCTACAACCAAGGATTTATGGAATAAGGTGGGGACTTTGTATCAGTCTAAATCCCTAGTAGATAAATTGTTCCTACAAAAGAAGTTGTATAACGTGAGGATGAAAGATGGAGACTCGGTGACAAAGCATTTGAATGCCTTCAATACAGTGGTAATTCAATTATTATTTTTTGATATTAAGATTTATGATGATGATAAGTGTATTAGTTTATTGTGCTCTTTACCAGACTCGTGGGATAGTATGGTTGTGGCCATAAGTAGTAATACAATTACTTTAAGTTTCTATGATGTGGTCTCATCCTTGTTGTCGGAGGAGATGAAGTGGAAGAACATGGAAGGACAAAGCGTAGAAACATTATTTGAAGGAGGACGCTCCCAAGAAAGAAATAGATCTAAGTCCTCAAATAGGAGATCTAAATCTAAGGAAAGATCTAAATATCCCAGAAAATTTGTAAAGGTATGTTGGATATGTGGAAAAGAAGGGCACTACAAGAAGCAATGTAGATCCAAAATTGTTGAGAGAGGGAAGGAATCTGAAGATGCTCCTTCTACAGAAGAAAAAACCTCTACAGAAGAAGGAGGGGATGCGTACTTGGATTATTCAAAAACACATGCAGATCATGAGGCATGGCTAGTTGACTCAAGTGCATCGTTTCATATGAATCCTCACAGGGAGTGGTTTTGCAAATATGAAAGGTATTATGGAGGTGATGTTTTCCTAGGTGACGAATCGATGGCCAAAATAATAGGACAAGGAAAAGTCAATTTGAATCTCATGGATGGAAGGATTATAACATTCTCTAGTGTTCTGCACATCCTAGGATTGGCCAGAAATTTGATTTATGTAAGTAAAATGGACAATGCAGGGGTAAAAATAGTTTTTGAGAAAGAAACTTGGAGGATGGTTCGAGGAGCAATGATGTTGTTGAAGGGAGTTTGGTTTGGAAATCTATATAAGATGCAGGGAAGCACTATTAGTGATGGGTGCAATAGTTCCATTATTCCTGAGATTGAAGTTGAAGAAGAAAAAACTCCTACAATCTCTCGAGAAATGATTATGCCGTGGCATCAAATACTAGGGAATATCGGAGAGAAGGGCCTTTGACTACTACACAGTAAAGGTATGGTTGAAGTTATGTCTAAATTCTCTCTGGATTTTTATTTCTGTGAACATTGTGTATATGGGAAGCAGAATCGGGTAAGATTCCCCTATGGTGTGATGAGGGTAGAGGGAATTTTATAGTTGGTGCAAAGTCATGTGTTTGGACCTAATTCACTTCCATCACTAGGAAAATAGGTGTATTGTCTCATTTATAGATGAATTCTCGAGGAATACATGGATTTACTTCCCCGGGAATAAATATGAAGTCTTTGAAAAATTCAAATAGTTCAAGGCTCTTGTGGAGAATCGTACAGACAAGAGAATTAAGGTGTTAAGGACGGATAATGGTGGAGAATTCTGTGAAAATGAATTCAAATAATTCTGTAAGAAGTGCGGTGTAGCAAGGAAGAAGAATACTCCATATATGCCTCAACAAAATGGATTTGGAAAAAGGATGAACATGATGTTGATGGAAAAAGCAAGGTGCATGCTCAATTGTGTCAGTTTAGGACATGAATTATGGGCAAAGGAAGTGGGTACTACATGTTACTTGATCAATCAATCATCCTCATCGACACTGAATAACAAGACTCCACACGAGGTATGGATTGGTAAGAAAATCTTATCACACATGTCAGGGTATTTGGTTGTGATGCCTATGTTTATGTTCGAAAGGAAAACATGAGTAAGCTAGATAAAAAGGATGAAAAGTGTATCTTTATTGGGTATAAAGATGGTCTAAAAGGTTATAATATTTGGAACCCAAAAACTAAAAAGGTAGTGTATTTCTGAGATGTGGTATTTAGAGAAATCAAAGATGTTGTCAAACATGAAGTCCTACCAAAAGAGGAAGAACTAGAGAAAATAGATTTTGAATTGAATAATAATGAATCAGACTCTACATAAGAACATGAATCAAAAGAGACTGGTACTGACCAAGACGGTTCTGCAAGCAATTCCAACCTATATGATGTTGGTATTTCCCGCCCCCAAAGGAATACTACAAAAAATAAGGACCATCCAAAGGGACTTCCTATGGCGAGGAGCAGAAACTAAGAAAAAATGGGCCCTGGTGGCTTGGCAGAAGGTTTGCAAGCCGAAATGAAAAGTAGGATTGGGGCTACAAGATCCACAAGTAACCAACGAAGCCTATGGGGAGAAACTCTAAAGGCGATGGGTTAAAGAAACTTCTACCCTGTGGGCAACCCTCTGGAAGGCCAAGTATGCCCCAGACATAAATGACCAGGACCAAATTCGTTTTATGGGCACTAGGGAGGGATCAACAATCTGGAACCTAACATGGTGCAACAAGACCTGGGTCCAGACACACATCTTCTGGGAAGTAAGGAATGGTAAAACAGCCAGATTCTGGGAGGATGTCTGGCAACAGGAACCCAAGATGGGAAATCCGGACAGGGAGGAACTCCAACAGGACATGATCGCACAAGGAAAAACCAACGTCCACCACTATTGGAAGCAAGAAACCAATCGAAACAGATGGATAATCTGGGATAATGTCAACTCCCAAACTAGCAATCGGACCACAACCATCGCGAAAGAGGTGGAGGAGGAAATGAGGAAAAGGAAAATTGCAGTCTCGAAAGAAGAAGACCAATTAAGATGGGGTTGGAAAAATGGCGGGGAATTAAATTTGAAGGAAGATCGACATTATATTGGGGACCAAGACCAAGAAGACCCATCACAACTATGGGATAAGCTCTAGAACAACCCCCAGTGGCCAAAAATAAAAATCTTCAAATGGTTAGTACTTCACAACCGAATTCTAACCTGGGAAAACCTAAGGAAAAGGGGCTTCATAGGTCTGTCATGGTGCCACCTCTGTCAAACCAAGGAAGAAACAACAAATCATCTCCTCGATGAATGTAGTTACACAATAGAGATCTGGGACTGGGCGGCAAGTATTTTTCGACAAACCAATAGGACCCGAGGTAACATCTGTGAAACCATCAACAATTGGCATGAGAGTTACAGCTAGAATGAAGAGGTGAATCTATGTTGGACTCTCATTCAGGGGATGATCATATGGACAATATGGAAAGAAAGGAACCGTCGCATCTTCAAGAATAAAAGCCTTCTGAAAGGGAAAATCAAATAAAAAATAATCTCCATGACAAGAGAAATGGTGCAAAGCCTCAACTACCAAAATAGGAATGTGAAACTCACAGGACGGGAATCTAGAGTCCTAGAAGATTTTCACCTAAAGGACGGGCGCAACCATACACAAACAGGACGACCACCGCAATTCTAACTAGGTGAGCGCAACTGGAACGCCCCTCCAGCAGGGTCACTCAAGTTGAATTTCGACGGGGCAGAAAAAGGAAACTCAGGCATGACAGGAATGGGTGGGGTTATCAGGGATAGTGACAGAAACATACTCCAGTTGTACGTCGGGAATATGGGAAATTCAACTAACAACGCTGCGGAATTCGGAGCCCTGGAGATCAGACTCGAGATCCTAGGCCGAGAAAGGTTGAAAAACACACTCGTGGAAGGTGACTCCACTCTGGTAATCAACATGGTGTAGAAAATCCAAAATGGCACCAGAGTGGGCAAAGTTCAGAGACACTAGCTCTTGGCACACTCCTAGCAAAAAATCCAGGAGCATCTGCAAAAGATGAACACAGTGAAGTTGTGATGGGTACGCAGGTCAGCAAATGGCCTGGCGAACAGAATCGCTAATGAAGGGGTTAGAAAGGAAGGATCAGAGTTAAACACCACTTGGAGCAACATCCTAGACGGTCAATTCAGAACAGACTGCACACAACTAGTGACAAAATACTATGACGGAAGCTTAAGTACAAAAGGTCACATCGAGAGGAGTGGTGCAAGGCCAATCGGCGGGCATGACAAATCTAGGCAGAATCTTCATGGCCAACACCCAATTACAAGTGACAATGCGGGATCTGACCACACAACAGATGGAGGTACAAACTCAAGGTCACATCAGTAGGAAGAAGTGTAGGGTTAATGCAGGGGAAAGTACAAACGGGACTCAGCGGGTCATGAGTGACGTAGGACAAAATATGTTACCATGCTCCAGTCGGGGCACACCACTTCCAAGAACAGGTACGGTGAAGAGAAAAGTTGGTTACACAACGAGCAGGGGCAAGGGACGATGCAGGGATAAGGGATGGACTGTCATGGTCACACATAACAAGATAGAGAAAAACGACGAGAAGGACCACCTCTATGGGCAGACCATGATTGCAAGGACGAGCCCGAAGCAAGAGAATTTCCATAAGAGGCGAAACACTAGGAATCGACGTAGTTGGACAAAGCGCACCAGAAGAAGCCACCATAAAAACAAGGATCCAGCAAGAAGGAACCCCTGGGTAGATAGGAACAGGAGGATAATTCAGGGAAAGAACCACCACAAGCTATCCAAGATGGTGCATATGAAGAAAATGCACGTCAAAAGAAACACCCAAATGGATGAAAATTCGATAAGCCATAGGAAATTTTCAAGGATGGAGAAAGCAGCTCGAGACGCCAAGGGAACCTTCCAGGCGATGATCGAACCGAAGGGTCAAGCGACCATCACCATATGGGAAAAGGAAATCACTGCCAAGCGCAAAGGAAAATCCTGGGAGGAACTGAGACAAGAAGCGGACTGGATAACAGAGGCAAGGACCACGTGGTCCAGGGAAACACTCTATCACAAGATGGTAGAGATGGTCTAGCGGACAAAGATGTTAATAGGAAAAGTGAGCACAGAAAAGAAAGCTGCCAGTTGGAAGGGTAACAAGGCACAAAATAAATTGCTAAAATAAATCCTGAGTCGCCTCAGCACCCTGGACGCTAGTACAAAGCGAATTGCAGAGGACCAGAAGAATCAGAAGGAGAAGTTGGAGCAAATGTCTGCCCAATTCCACTTATACTTGCGCTACATCCATCATATGGACATCACACCTGCGGATGGGAATGGATCACCAGCCCAGATTAGGAAGACCCACACGGTGGCCCAGTGGGAGGAGAGCAAGGACAAGGCGAAAGATGGAAAGAAGAATCTCATAATCCTAGACTAGCATCAGGTAGCAAATGATCAAGGAATATTACTGGGTCAGTCTTAATTGTTGTTTTGGTTTTTTGGTTTTGTTATGGTAAGTTTGTCAAAAATGAATATGATTGTACTGGACCGGTTTCCCAATGTGACGGTCCAGCCATACCCCTATGATATCTCAAACAACGCAACTCTGGAACCCCCAGGCTGGTTTCCTTTTTGGCAGACCAGGGAGTTTTGGTTTTTTGTATATTAGTATTTCTTATTAATACAGATACTCACACTCACTTACAAAAAAACACATGAATCAAAAGAAGAAGATCCTCATACACCAGTATTGAGGAGATCAGTTCGAGAAAGAAGGAAACTAGAAAGGTGCACTCCACTTGATTTTTGTTCAATTTTTTCTTTGTCTATTACTGATGATGATCCTATAACTGTTAGTGAGGCAGTGGATTCAAAGGATGGAAAACTATGGAAAACTCCATGGTGGAAGAAATGGCATCCTTGGAAAAGAATGAGGCTTGGGATCTATTACGGAATGTTTCCCCTTGTGGACAGGCAAAACTTCCCTTGGATTACCAGACCCCTATACCAAGACAGAAACACTACAAGTGGACACTAACATCCCTTTAAACTCATTTGAACAAATCAGAAAGAGAGGGGGAGAAATGACATGATGTACCTTTTTACGAAGTTTTTCCTTGTTGCTTCCAAACCGTGAGCTTGATCTTCAAACCCCCTGGTGCAACTTGATACTTACAATGGGAAGCAAAGAGAAACAACTATCTCCTACTCTATTTGATTAGGTAAAACAAATTCATCTACGAAGATTAAAGCAACAATAGAAAAGCATATGTAATAATACACAAGTTTGAAGGAAATAGGCCAAGTATATTCAATGAGAACCAAAAAGAGAATACTTACAGACCATGATTGATGTTGTAGCAGCCTCTCCAATCTCTCCTCATCCAACCCTTGCACAGATGAACCAAGATCAAAATGATGATACTTTTCTTATTTCTTCCCCCCTTTTCACCATGGAAATGCCTCCAATTTATAAGCTTTGAGAGGCTCAACCACCTTGAGTATTTTTGGAATTTGTTGAGGATATGGCTCCATAGGTTATGATTCTTTCCTTAGATAAAGCCATGGAGTAAGACTCGAGCCAAAAGAAACCCAACCTTCAGAGTTGTCCCTTAAAAGAAGGCGGGATTCACTTTGATTCCCTCAACCAACAATGGCGCCCCCATAAAGCTTAAGACAGGACACCATGGTTCCCCCTTAACATGGTGTAGGGAGCACCGACACTCCCTAAGCATAGGCCAGGGAGCACCAGTCTTCTTAAATGTCTAAAGAATGGTCAAAATATCAGGTAAAAGGGTATGTTTCGAATTCCAAACAATGGGGATTTTCCTTCCGACATGATTTAGGGGTTTTGGCAAGTGTTTCTATGGTGTCGATTGAGTTTCGACACTTACTAAAAGTGTATAAAGCATGTTACGACACTTGTGACAGTTTGGGTACAACACTTGTGACACTTACGATGTGTCGTTTGTGTCACATGTGACACTAAGAATGTGACGTGTGTGCCATGTGTGACACATTATGCAAGTGTGGAAATTTGGCGTGTAACAAAATGTAGTGGATTTTTCGACCGTAAGAAACCCCATTGACAACAAATGGGTGTTTAAGAAGAAGCTGAATGCAAAAGGAAAAGTGGAGAAATACAAGCTCAGCTAGTAGAAAAAGGTTATTTCCAAGTAGAGGGAATCGACTTTGGTGAAATTTTTTCTTATGTTGCCAAGTTAACTTTTATTAAATTTCTCTTATCTGTTACCGTTGCATTTGATTTTGAAGTAGAATAGATGGATGTGAAGAATGTTGGTTTTTATTCATATGAGATATGAGAGGTATTCGATATATTATTACAATTATGAGTGTTCCATATATAGGGAACACAAGGTGACCATCCACGAAAAGATGCATCCATTGAATAATCAATAACTATTTATTATTATCATTTACTTATTATATACTATATTTAATAATCAATAATTATATTATTAATTATTATCTTTAGAGAATGTCTTCCCGATGTTGTCCAAACATCAACACTCCCTCTCAACGAGGGAGACATTTTGCAACATGCCACTCTTGTCTTTAAAGTATACAAACTTCACCCTAGACTCATGACACTTGTATGTCAGTCTTGGGAGACATCTCTCTCCCACCTAAACCGAGGATAAAACTCCTTCTGTGACTCTCCCTCTTAGCCAATTAACTCTCTTTAAGATTAGGCTCACTTTGGGTCTGCATGTAAAATCATATAGCATCTTGATTCTTTATCATTCCTTTTCAAATCACCATGACTAGGACAAAGACCACACCAGAATATTTCACCACAGGCACACACTTATGAGTGAATGTCAGCTTGATGCTAACTGACACGTGAAAAGCACTTCAAGCACCTCGAGTCCATATTATTCCTTGTCATGATCAAGGAAGGACTACGTTTGGGCCCATTTACCACAAGTGCACCTTTGTGATAAATGTATCCTATCTCCCTTTGTCTGCAGCCCAATATAGGAGAAGTTATGCCTGATGTTGAAACATTAACACTCCCTCTTAGCTAAGGAGGTATATTTCCATAGTAGTACACAACTACTGTCCAGAGACACACAGTCTCTTCCAGTGGTACAAAACCACCATAGTAGTAAAATATTTGTTACACATGGCACTCCCATGTGGACTTCTAGAGGATACTCCCTCTAGGAACACTTAGGGTCAACTCCCCATAGTGTGAGACATCAAGGGACAACTCCCTTGGCATGTCCTCATGTTCTCTCCACATGGGACAATGGGCTATAAGCCCAAATGTACTTATTCCTTCTCGAATAAGAATCCTCACATATCAACTCAACTCAATTCACAAAGGAGTACGATCTGGAGAAAGTTTGTCATACATGGCACTCCATGTGGACTTCTAGAGGCTACACCTTCTAGAATCACTAGGGTCATCATGGGACGTGTCCTCATGTGCTCACCACAAGGGACATTGGGTTATAATCCCAACCACACGTATCCCTTCTCGAATAAGTGCCCCACTTATCCCTTCTCGGATAAGTGTCCTCACAGATCAACTCAACTCAATTCATAGAGGAGTACGATCCGAAGAAAATTTGTCACACATGGCACTCCATGTGGACTTCTAGATGCTACACCCTCTAGAAACACTAGGGTCAACTCCCATAGTGTATGACGTCAAGGGTCAACTCCTTTAACATGTCCTCATGTGATCTCCACATGGGACATTGGGTTATAAGCCCAACCGCACTTATCCCTTCTTGGATAAGTGTCAACATAGATCAAATCAAATCAGTCAAAGAGTAGTACGATCTATAGAATGTCTCAGGAAGCTGCAAACATCAACACTCCCTCTCCGGGAGGGAGGCATTCTCTGCCATGCCAAGTCTGTCATGGAAGTACTTAAACTTCATCTTGGTTTGGTAAGAACATCAACAACCTGCTCATCTGTAGGAAGGTACTGCACCAATATGTCCTTCC
The DNA here is from genome assembly GCA_009831015.1 of Picea engelmannii. Lineage (NCBI taxonomy): Eukaryota > Viridiplantae > Streptophyta > Pinopsida > Pinales > Pinaceae > Picea > Picea engelmannii. The sequence goes on along the minus strand of ML809838.1, from coordinate 193,957 downwards.
TCTACACCATGTCTCGGATGAAATGGTACTTGATCTCAAGGTGGTTCGATTTGTCACGAAACACTAGATTATCAGAGATCTTCACACAACCTTAGTTACCATAATGAATAATGGTGGAATCCAACACATGTTCGAATAAATCTGCATGGAGCTTGTGAAGCCACATTGCTTCACAAACTATCATAATTAATGCAATTTTCTCTACTTCTGTTGTGATCAAAGCCACATAAGTTCGTTTCCTGCTACACCAGGAAACCATGGAAGATACCAAAGTGAAGCAACACCTGAAGGTGCTCTTTCTTTCCACTTCACTCCCTGCCCAATCAGAGTCAATATATTCCTGCCATATCATATCAATACTGGAAGTATATCTCAGACCATGTCGAACTGTGCCTCACAAGTATCTCAACACATGCTTTGCAACAATCTAGTGTGTCTATCTCAGATGACTTATAAACTGGCTAAGTTCACTCACTGCATAGCAAATATTTGGTCTGGTGTTTAACCAGATACATCAATTATCTAGTCAGTTGTTTGTACATAGTCGAATCAATTTCGTCATAATAGAAAGAAGACACACTTAGTTTCTTCATATTCGTCATCATTGGTGTAGTCACGGTCTTAAAGTTCAGTATCTCAAACTTCTTGAATATCTCAACTGTGTACTTCCCCTGACTCGGGAAGATCTCATCAGTTCTCTGCTACACCTCTAGTCCCAAGAAGTAGTGCATCATACCAAGGTCCTTCATCTCAAACTCATAGGCCAACGCATACTTGCATTCAATAATAAGGCTCTTTGTACCGATGAGGAATAAATCATCAACGTAGAGGACCAGAATCAGGGCCTCACCGTTAACAGTCTTATAGTACAGGTTGAGATCAACAACACTTTTGTTGAAGCCCAAACTCATCAGGTGTCCATCAATCCTCGCATACCAAGCTTGAGGTGCCTGCTTGAGTCCATAAAGGGCCTTATTCAACCTACACACATAAGACTCCTTCTCATGTATGACGAAACCATGTGGTTGCTTAATGTATATTTCTTCCTCAATCTCTCCATTGAGAAAGGTTGTCTTCACATCCATATGATGTATTTTCCAACCCATGGATGCTGCGAGGGAAATAATTGTCCAGATAGAAGTGTATCGAGCAACAGGAGCAAATGTCTCCTCATAATCTATTCCCTCCACCTGAGAGAATCGTCTAGCAACAAATCTCGTTTTGTGCCTCTCAATGCTCCCGCCAACTATATGTTTGATCTTGTAGATCGATTTGGAAGTCACTATAGACTTCCCTTCAGGTCTCGAAACAATATCCCACACATCATTCTTCATGATGGATTGGTACTCCTCCATCATGACATCTTTCTATACTGGATGAATAGTTTCCTCCTCATAACAGGAAGGCTCAAAATGAATGATGTGGCTCATATCTATGGCATAGCATGAATATCTCTAAGGTCTCTTTCTCTCTCAGAAGGTACCACGAGGAAATGCATGTCATTTTGCCTCCTGTAGAGTTTGGCAAGCCCATGTAGGTCTCTTCTGGCCTACTGCAATATCGGTGGGAAAATCAACTGGAGCTAGAGGATCAACAAGGTCAAATTGATCAATAGGCTCAACTATCTCCCTCTGAATTGTTGGAGGGTGAGGGGGAGAAGGCATCATCTCTTCCTGTCTCTCACTGTCAATCTCCTTGTGAGATCCTCTAGATCTCTTGAAGGCTACCTCCTCCTCAAAGGTAACATATCTGCTCACCTCAATTTGTCTCTAACTAGGGATGTAGATCTAGTATGCCTTCAAAGACTCAATGTACCCCACAAATGTACCATTTCTGCCTAACGGGTCTAGCTTGTTCCTTTTCTCCTTGGGCACATGAATTTATATTGAACACCCAAATATCCTGAAGTATCCAACCTCAAGATTCACTCCGGTGAAGGCCTCCTCGGGAGTCATGTTCCTCAAGGAATTTTGTTCTGAACATACACTACAGTTATGGATGCCTTTGCCCACAAAAATATAGGAAAATGTTGATAATGAATCATCACCTTGAATGTCTCAGTAATAGATCTGATCTTCCTCTCTACAACCCCATTCTATTGAGGGTTGTAAGGAACAATGTACTCCCTCTTCATTACTTTTGGGATTAGATGGTACCTTCTTATCAATCTCCCTAGCAAATGAGGGATGGCTACTCTGGTCATATCAACCACGACGGTTCTACTCACAAAGCCTTGTAAAACATGATACTCTTTCTCAGTGTTGCACCATAGTCATGAGTAGTTTCTACAACTCCAATGCAAAGCACAAACTCAAAACATACAAATATAAATATAAGGATAATTGCACCGTGTTCGTTGATTGGAACATGTGAATAGGTGGAGTAGATTCACTATGATTCTCTCACTCGGCGGGAGTCAAACGCTCGACCACTTTGATATCTATTGTGGCTGCCTAATTTAGTAGATCACGTAAACACATCATTCCATCCTTTGCAAAAAAATCGAGGGAGGACCCTTCCAACGACCAACCAAGAGTCATGGTCGATCCATTCTGAAAGGGTGTCAATGTTAACTTACCTCTACACTGGCAGGTATAATTGGGATTCGGGTTTCTAGCAATACAAACCCCATATGCAATAGCAATACCTCAGATTTTAAAAGCCGACCACGAAAATTGCTCGAGTTCTCACCAGAATCCGACAGTGTCTTCTCAGTACCGTGGCAGCTTTGCAAAAAACGATTGCTCTGTCAAGCGGGAAGATCTCCACTCCACTACATTATCAATAGATTATGGTGCTCACAGACTCGTAGAGAAGGGATAAGTGCATGTTTTCATAATAATAATAAAATGGCCAGCAAAGGACAATGTTCTAGTTTGTCAGCAAGTCCAATTGTGCGTGGAAGCGAGGAGGAGGCGCTGGCATGGGAAGCCATAGAGAGGCTCCCCTCTTATTAACGTCTCAAAACTTCCATATTGAATGACTTGGTAAATAATCAATCAATCGGTTCCACTCACAACTAGATCGACGTCACAAATATCAACATGAAGCTCGAAAACAACTGATCGATAGATTCCTGGGAGTAAGGGAGTTATGTCGGCCACATACAAACTCATTGACAAGTGTCATTAGATCTTTGTTCTGTTTTTTCAAGTACTGCATTGTCTGCGCCATGGAATTCCTCTCCTCTAAGAAACTTTGCATCCTTCCAATAATCTATTGAACTTGGATACCAAACTCTGATACCAAGTTCATGGGACTTTCCTCCAAAAATTGGAACATTTTTTTATTTTTATTTTTTACCTTCAGCTTTAATCCATCCCATCGAGTTCAATGGAGATAAAGATATCATTGGATAACGTGGTAGTCATGAAGAGCAAAGATGGGCTGGGATCAACACACTTCTCGTGAAAGACACCATCATCTTCTTTCAGGATTCTGGGCTCTCCCGTGAGGGAGCCACACCCAGTTAACATGCTCTGATACCATGTTGGTTTTTATTCATATCTCATATGAATAAAAACCAACAAAGAAAACATTCATGCATGGGGATTTGGAAGAAGAAATCTACATGAAGCAACTAGAAGGCTTTGTTGTAAAGGAAAAGAAAGAAATAGTATGCGGAATGAAAATGTCCCCATATGGGTTAAAGCAATCACCAAGGATGTGGTATCAAAAATTTGATACTTATATGTTGGGACTTGGCTTCACAAGGAGAAAAGAAAATCATTATATGTATTTCAAATTAATCAGTGATCATCTTATTTATTTGGTCTTGCATGTGCATGATATGTTGTTGATAGGAAACAACAAGGAGATTATATAGGATGTGAAAACTCAGTTTTCCTCTAAACTTGACATGAAGCAAACATGGACTAAGTCTCAATCCACTTAGTGTGTCCTCGGAGACACAATGTCTAAGTTCAAGCCCACTGTCACCTCGACTTGAAGTTCTTTTGTCTAGGCTTACTCCTAGGGAAGCCAAGCGGGGTAGACCCTAGTTACTATGTGAGTTAAACGATTATGTCTAGGAGTTAATTTTAATTCGTTAAAGGTTTAGGGGAATCTGGCCTATATGAGAGTCAACAATGCAAAGTGAAATATTTCAAATGCGAAAGCAACCCTTTTCCTAAGACAACTAAGACTAGTGCCTAAGTTTGGGCAAAGGAGTCAACTAGGTTTACAAAGGATTAGAAAGTTAATCTTTACAAAACTCTACAACTAGATACAAAAGAATTACTTTATACAATTTACAATTGAATGAGATACAATGAAACGAAGTAACTATCTATAAAGAGTACTAAAGATACAATAACAATATACAAATATCAACAAATAAAATAGGCAAACACTAACTAAACTAACTTGACTTGATTTATGCAGGAAAAGAAATATTATATCAAGGCAAGTCACCACAACACAACAAGCCAACAACCCAAACAATGAAGTGCCTCCACAAGATGCACAACTTCAAGGGGTTGTCTTCAATGGCATCAACACAACTACAAACTAAAAAATGAAGTGCCTCCACAAGATGCATAACTTCAAGGGGTGATTAAAGATAAAGCAAGAAAAAGCCTCCACGGGCAAGAGATGCACAACTACTAGTTAATTATCCACAATGCTCAAATAAAATTGCATGTAAACTAACTTAAGTGAAATGCTTGCAAAATTAATAAGCATGAACCATGAAATAGATAAGAGATAAACCCAAGGTTGAAGTAGATAGGTTTTAGGATTAATTAAGTTGATTAAGTTAAAGTGTGAATCATAAAACTATGTGACTTCCATAGAACTCTTCCCGCTTATACCAAAAGGAATTTTAGGTGCTCAAGAAGCAAGGAAAACAAGGCCTTACCCTAGCTCCACAGGTCAATCCGGGGAACAAAAGTACTCCAACAAGGGGGACACCTAGTGTTGTGAGACCATCCCTGATATAGCACCCCATGCCTTTTCCTTAAGTCCCTTTTTTGTTGGCAAAGTTGGGACAGTTGAAGGTGTGCCTATATTACTAGATAAATTTAAGTCCTATGGATCTAAGGTAAATTGCCTTAAGAATTATTAAGTTAAGTTGGGTTAAGTGCTTGCAATTAAAGTGAAATAAATTTCTTAAACTTGAAATAGATTAAGTGATTAAACTTGAAAGCAAAGTAAGTACTTGGAAATAAAAGAATTTCTTGAAAAGCACAAGTAAGTTATTATGTCTCCACGGCTTAAGCATTGAAATGGAAAGAGCTTATAAGATCTAAAAATAAACCATACACAAGCCCTAGAAGCAATAAACCACAACTAATTTCCTAGCCTTAGGATATAGGATGGTTGTCTTAGCCAAACTCTTTCCTAGGTGTAGGCAAACAATAAAAATAAAACACAGAAAATTAAATTTGTTTGAGAAATGCAAGCCCTTGGGACTCCTTTGGGCTTGCTTACAACTTGAGAAAGGGGAAGAAGAAGGGGGTATTCAATACCCTTACTTAGGAGGAGTTTAATTGACTTTAAATGGCCCCAAATGGGTTGTTCCTCCACGTTTCTGTCACAAACCTGCAAAAAACCAGCAAGTAAAACTTGTTGGAAAAGCTGCAAAAATGACAAAAAATCTGTAGAACATTTCTGTTAGTGGAAACCAGAAATTTTAAGGATAAAACCAGCAATATATATATATATATATATATATATATATATATATATATATATATATATATATATATATATATATATATATATATATATATATATATATTTTTTTTTTTT